>CAJQUN010000672.1:0-249214 GCA_907163345.1 Haberlea rhodopensis
CATAAGGCCAATTGAATTATCATGAATATTCTCCCAACAATTGGTTTTTGGTCAAGAACCAAACATTCCCATTTTAGAATTTTTGAATGTGCAGTTTATGTTCCAATTACTCCACACCACACACAAAGATGTGACCTCAAAGGAGATTGTGAATATATGTTGGGTATGAATCACCTTTGTGATAAAATATCTTGAGTAAAAAACTGGAGATTTATTTACGGCTCGTTTTGCTGATTGTCATTTTGATGAATCATTTATCCCGGACTTTAGGGGGAGAAACAAACAGTCGATTGATAAAATTATGTGCAATTAATTGTCTATCTCATTTTGATCCTCGCACAAAACAATGTGAAGTGGAAGTTCAATGATAATTCATTTGCAACAATTAGCGAATCAATTGCCAGATGCTTTTTCTGACCTAAAGCGTGACCAAGTCACAAGTACCGGATGTTAATGCTCTGGTTCGAATTAATGTTCCTGCAGGACCTTCTACATTATTAATAGATTAAAGGCGCCTATGAAACGTGGTAGACCAGTCGGTTCTAAGGATAAAAATCCTCGAAAACGAAAATGTGATGCCCGGGAACTTAATGGTGATAATCCCGGAGTGGTAATGATCCTTAATTGTGGCAATTGTGAATTAATTACGGTGTGGGACTCCTGGGATTTTAAATCCTGTATTTGGGTCGTTGGATCCAAAGATTGAGATTGTATTCTCATCGTGGTGTCAAAACTTGAAATTGGGTTTTTGATGGAATCTTGGGTCTGGGTGCTTTGAGTGGGTGCTGGTAGTGAAAATTGATATTGAGAGGGTAATTATTGAAACAGATGATTTTTAATGAGTCATGATGTATTTGTGGAGGACTCAGGATTTTTGAGCCTTGGGTATATATATATACCAAGTGGACTCAATGTTCAGGCATTCTCTTTCTCTCTTTCACGCCAATCTCCCCTCCCTTTCCCCTCATTTTTCTCCTTGGAGGAACAATCGCTGGCAAGCTCTGTTTGGGAGTCGGATTTCTCGAAGATAATTAGGTATTGCTCTATCCTCACATTTATCTTCGTTTTGATTGTGATTTTGCGGTTTGTGGTTTTGGTTTTGAGTTGGGAAAATTTATGGATTTTGGGAAAATCTTGGTTCTTGATTTAAAACGTGTTTAACCCTTATTGGATGTCCAATGGTGTTTTAATTGTTGTTGGTTTGAGTTGGAAGGAGTTGGGTGTGGTTTGTTAAGGTTTTTAAGCTTTTTAAAAATGGTGACTTTTGGGTTTGTGCAGCGACCGATCGATCGGTAGCATCTTACCGATCGATCGGTGCAAATGCGTAGCGATGTGTTTAATTCCGACGTTTTACCGATCGATCGGTGGCACCTAGCGATCGATCGGTAGAGGTTACCGATCGATCGGTGCAATGCCGTAGCCAAAATATAATTTTTGGGTTTTTACCGATCGGTCGGTAGGTCGGAGATTTTGGAAAAAAATATTTTGTGTTGTGGTGTAGGTGCATGCTTCGCCCGAGGTCTTTTAAAATGGTTAATCGTCATGGATTGACGATATACTTAGGGATTGTGAACGTGCTTGGGCACGGTGGTTGCATTCTCATTAATAATTGTGAGTTATTTTATGTGTTAGCACATGATTCATCGGGTCACAGGACTAAGACAAGGTTTGATTCGGACTACGAAATTCTAAGGTACGTATAATGTACGAGCATAACCTTATATCTGATCGCAATTGTTGAATGCATGGTATATTGTAAATGCAATAAATTGGTAAGTATTGCAAATAATATGGTGCCGCTATGGAGCGAGCAATGTTTAGGATGTTGTCGCTACGAAAGCAAACATCTGTTATGAATGCCGCTGCTACTGAGCAAGCGATGAAATGGGATTGTGGAACTATTGTTTAGATACATGTGATATCTATAAAACATTTGTAAATGATTGGATTTTATTGATTATGGAAAATGGGCAATTAATGAACGGTTTTAGTTAATCAATGAATGATTAACTGGCTTCGGTTATTTTGAGAACATGAACAGCACAAGGGATCCCGTATGATGATGATACTATCTGTAAAGCCCTCACTGCCTTAATCGTAATATAACATAATAAAATATGAACAGTAATTATAATTGCACTTCTAGAGTTAAGTTGATTATGGACCCGAGCTATGTATTTACGAATTACATGCCATAGTTTAAATACAGTCAAATATACATGTCTTATCTAATCAACTACTTTATCATCTTTGATGCAGCAAAAAGGACCCACAATCCTGGCTTCCCTCGCCCAAATGTCCCTACAGAACAACCCACAAAAGATACATGAATACCATTGTACTCTACATTATGAAATTAACAGATAAGCAACAAGTAGTACAATTAAATCACCAATACAGTAGTTATAAAACTCCCTGTATCTCATTTGTACCTTGGGTTCCTTTAGTTGTTCCTGTAGCATACTCAAACATAATATAATTTCTACAAATTATAAACAATGTAAATGTCATGACATTTCATAATCCACTCATTCCAATGAGACCATCTTCAAATCTGCAGGCTGCATATAATACTTAGTCTTATATGGGTAGCACATATACCATTGCTGTTACGCTCACTATGATCCCATCATACGAGTAGCCAATGTATATTGCATTTCAACTCCATATAAGAACTCCACATATTATATTACGGCATGCCTCGCAATAATACACAACCCGCCTCAATACATTGAGATTCACTCATTCCACTTCATACAATATTCACAATAAGGTATGAATGATAACACAAATGTTCGTACGTCCCACTTACCTGAAACAAAAGGTAGAGTGAGTACCCACACGATCTTTCACCCTATTGTTGTCCACCGGTAGCCTGTGATGGCTCTACACAGATATCATCATAGGAGAATCAGTAATTATTATTCAATCTCAAAGAAATAGGCACCATATCCTCGATGTCATCATATAATAACTTGAAAAGAGCAAACAAATAAAAATTGCAAGTTCTGCCTTCACCGATCGATCGGTATTTATTACCGATCGATCGCAAAACGCTTGTCGATCGATCGATCAACATGCTCAATCGATCGACCAAGGCAGCAACTTTTCCTCCTTACTCCCGATCGATCGGCGTGAGATCCCGATCGATCGGTGACCCCTGTACACGCGATTTTCGTCTCTTTTCACCATTTTTGCCTCTTCTTCATTTTTGTCCATCTATCCTTCCAAAGATATCATACCAACCTTCATTCCATATAACTAACCAATATTCAATTATCCTTCTCCAACTTCCTGCTTCATATAATCCCTTATTTCAACTCAACACATACACAATTTCAAGTTTTGAAACCAAAAGACTACACCAACACAATTCACACAAAACAAATCCCAAATAAGCAACAAGAAGGTAACATAAGGAGAAATTACTTACCCCCAAACCTTTCTTGCACCTTGACTAAAGATAATCTTGTTGAAGAATTTCAGAATCTCAGAAGTGAAGAGAAGAAGGGTTTTCCTCTTTTTAATCGTTATCTATTTCAGATTCAGGATATATATTACCAGATTTGCAATTCTACCCCTTCAGTTTACTCAGCTCTTAAAATAGACCCTTCCACCACTTGCCACTTACTCCTTTTCAAAACCATTAATTACACCCAAGTCCTTCAAGTTTAACCAAGTTCACTTTGTTACTTGTTTCATGCATGTCCTTTTATTTCTTTCTTTTTCTTAATCCTCTCATGCCATACATACATCACAATAGTGCTAACGAATGAACTGATAATGGTATCGAGAGTATTACACTATCCAAGTGAGTATCTTTTAAAATTCATGGCTTTACATTCTATAAATTATGAACTGTGATATTGTGATTATTGGAATTGTGGTATTGGTATGCTAACCCCGTGTGGGTGGCTGTCTCTGTTGGGGCAGGTGAAACAGGTACAACGATAGCTCTGGAGTTGAGATCGAGCTATGGATTGGAGGTACTTCCAGGATCGAGGTACCCGTATGGGTATTGAGTAGGGCGCTTCATACATTAGATACGCATACAATTCGATGCTCGCCTGTGAGCACTACTATGGGTGTATATGGTTTGTATAAATGTTGCTAGAGTTCTCTTTTCATGTATGGTTGTATGCAATTAATTATGGAGTAATGCATGATGAATTGAGAACATGTAGTGTATTATGAGGTGTATGTTCATGCTAGTGGGATGGTATTGGGAATTGAACATTAAGTGGATTAATATTGAAATTTTTTATAGATGGCACGTATGAGGATTCCCAATTGTTATAAATGCATGCACCATTATTGTGATAATACACTAATAGCGGGTTAAGGGCGCGGGGTCCTTACAGAAAAGAAGCTAATAATTAAGAGAGTAAAATCGAGGCATTGAAAATCCAGAAGAATTCTCAAAATCAAAAACTCTTGAAGAGTTTCCAGACATGACTAATAATAAACTTTCAGAAGAAGTTCAGGTACCTGAAAATTTTAATAACAATGAGATCTCAATAAATTATGTCATGACTGGGAAAAGATGGAACCGATATACAACTAATGTTGATGATAATTTTGCATATACTAATCAATTACTATTATGAATGAGAACGAGGATCATGAACAAAAGTCTGTGGATGAATGCAGACTTAGAAATGATTAACAAAGATGGAAAGATGCAATTCAAATAGAGTTGGATTCGATGGCAAAACGTAAAGTTTTCAGACCAGTAATACGCACACCTGAAGATGCGCAACCAGTTGGTTATAAATGGGGCTTTGTGCAAAAATGAAATGAGAGAAATGAAATTGTGAGGTATAAGGCACGACTTGTTGCACATGGTTTTTTCCAAAGACCTGGTATTGATTATGAGGAGACATATTCTCCTGTGGTGGATGCAACAACTTTTTGTTATTTGCTTAATCTGGCAGCAAATGAACAATTTGAAATGCTTCTTATGGATGATATTACTGTCAATTTGTATGGCTCACTTGATAATGAAATTTATATTAAAATCCCTGGAGATTTTAAATTACCTAAGGGACATGACCCCGGTTCTAGAGAACTTTACTCGATCAAATTGTATAAATCGCTGGCTTGAAATAGGCTGGGCGCATGTGTTATAATCGCATTGGTGACACAAGGCATATGAATGATCCTATTTGTCCATGCGTTGTTATTAAGAGGTCTGGAACTGAGTTTGCAATCATTGCAATATATATCGATTATTTAAATATTATTGGGACTTCTGAAGAGCTCAATAAAGCTACGGATTATTTGAAGCAAGAATTTGAAATGAAAGATCTTGGAACATCATTTTGCCTTGGCTTGCAAATTGAGCACTTAGAAATGGCATCTTGTTACATCAGTCTGCTTATACAACAAAATTGCTTAATCGATTATATATGGATAAAGCACATCTGCTGAGCACACATATGGTTGTAAGATCACTTGATGTGCACAAAGATCTTTTTCGACCTCTTGAAAATAATGAAGAACTACTAGGCCCAGAAGTACCATATCTTAGTGCTATTGGAGCATTAATGTATCTTGCTAGTCATACACGACCTGATATATCATTGATGTGAATCTGCTAGCAAGATATGGTTCTTCACCTACACGAAGACATTGGAATGGTGTTAAACATATATTTCAATATCTTCAAGGAACGATGGATATTGGTCTTTATTATCTTCAGGCACAAATCCTATCTCATATGCTATGTGGATGCTTGATATTTATCTGATCCTCATAATGCTCGGTCACAAACGGGTTATGTGTTCACATGTGGTGGTACAACTATTTCTTAGTGTTCTATGAAACAAACCATAACTGCAACTTCTTCTAATCATGATATATTATTGGCGATCCATGAAGCAAGTCGGGAATGTGTTTGGTTAAGATCTATAATCCATCATATTCGAGGAACACGTGGTTCATTTGGACAAAATGTTTCTACAACTTTGTTCGAAGATAATGCTGCATGTATCACTTAATTGAATGAAGGATACATCAAAGGTGATAGAACGAAACACATTTCACCAAAATTCTTTTTTCACTCATGATCTTCAAAAGAATGGTGAGATTAATGTTCAACAAATTCGTTCAAATGACAATCTGACAGATTTATTCACAAAGTGTCTACCGACTTCTACATTTGAAAAGTTGGTTCACAAGATTGGAATGCGACGACTAAAAGATGTCAAATGATGAGCTCGAGAAGTGGAATAATTTCACACTGTACTCTTTTTTCCTTAACCATGTTTTTTTTCCCAATGGGTTTTCCTGTTAAGGTTTTTAACGAGACAGTGTATGTACATCCAATGTGGAGTGTTTTAAATATGTTTCATAAATGCATGTGTTAATGCATTATTAATGAAAGTGTTGTGCAACATAATATTTGTTATGATACATATATTGTGTATCCATTTACCTTCCACCTTCCACCTTCCACCACATCTAACTCAGAATATTAAACATATAAATAGATGCTTCAAGTGAAATGAAAGTGATATGAAAAGCTCTCTATATTTCTATCTCTAAATTATTCTCTATATAATACAATAATATTATTTTACATATATATATATATATATATATATATATATATATATATATATATATATATATATATATATATATATATATATGTTTATTTATACATATACAAATGATATATATACATCTACACAAGCAAAGCATGTGCACTAGCTACTGGCTTAATTAATTACACTTAATCGGCAATTTGAAGGGGAAGCTTTATGTCACACGCATTGTATTTAAATGAAATAGTTATAAATAATATAACTAATTTAGGTGTCATTAATATCAAATTAATTAAACATGGGAACATGTGCAATATCATGAACTTGTAAAATCATATGCATAGGCGACGACTTGTAGCCCATCTGACACCGATCACAATTACAGCCACGAGATCTCGTGTTGAAGTCTTCATCCCCCGGTAGTTGTAATAGTCTAAAAAAAAGAAATCATATGCATGACTATTGTGTGATAATTGGTTCCATGATGATTAATCATTCTAAACTTGCTATAATTAACTTCTTTTTTTAAAAAAAAAAGGCAAAATGAAAATGTACTAATTATAATTATGCAAATAAAAAATTTATACATAAATTCAACTTTTTCATCCGAGTCTCTTCTTCTTATGATAAATATAATATTATTTTTTTGTTTCAATTGCGCATATATAAGTTGTCCAACCACACAGTATATGCCTGAATATGGAAACTGTCACACATATAAATTCCCAAAGCCAGCTTGCATTGGTCGAATATTGATTAAAAATTAACAGAACTCCTCTTATTTCAATAATAACGAATTCTATCTATCTAATTTAAACAATAATGTGTATCTCCATGATATATATTTTTATGTCCAATCATAGGCGAAACACTTGTAATTTTTACTGTATCTATTACAAAATAGAAAAGATGATATTAATGTAGCTATTTTGTAGGGGGCCCACCCGTTATAATTCAAAATAGATATTAAAAGTTATTCCTAAATATAACGTACTCGAGGTATTTACCTGTAACACGGTTCAATTCGATGTTAATATCATTACACAAAAATGAACTATAGTATACATATATGTAAGTCGTGATTTGGAGGTAAATTTTTAAAAATTGTGTGTTACTACTCCATCGAGTGATCCGAACCATTGACCACGAGCCGATTCAATATTATTTATAATTCTTGGCAGGGTCTTCATAATGTCTTACATTCACAAGCATAAAAGCCTTTGCGTTGGCACTGTCAGAAACTGAAATCACCTAAATTAATAGATTAGTCTCTGACATATGGCCCAAAATCATTTTCCAAGAAGAGCAGATTCCATGATTTCAACTTAAGATGCTATTGTGTGATTCTAGGTTTGGTTGATGTTGACCCTGCCATTAGAAGCATCAACTATTGGATGTGAATATTCTCATCCATTGGTAGACACTGCTCGCGGGGTAGCAACTACTTAAACCGTTATTCTGATCATATCATCCCCTTACTAGTTTTTCCCAATCTGACGGAAATATTCACATACAATGGTTGCTACCATCACAGGGCACTCTCTGTTGAGGGTAGCAACTACTTATCCGTGATTCTAATCATTATATTGCCCCCCATACAAATTTTCGCAATCTGATGGGAATTTTCGCATCTAATGCCCGTGGAGTAGTAACTATTAACCGTGATTCTAATCATTATATTGTCCCCCTTATTAATTTTCCCAATCTGCCACTACCTTGAGATTTTTGGCCTTATCAGTAAAATCACTCCAGCAAATTACACTGCAGAGCAAGAATTACAAAACTAGCTAATGGGCAAGCATAAATATTCTATGTTGCCTCCAAGAGAAGGAAAACCAACATTTGTTGCGTTACCAACGAGAAGTTACTTTCAAACCATAAAGAAGTGACAAGCCAAAAAACCTGTCGTCGACAAGGAGTGTGAGTATGGTTTCAAATTTCCATTTCAATACGTCTTCATTTCCATTTTGGAAGGATTTAAAAAATGACAATATATTACGTATCATTTCAAATCAATGAATTTTAAATGATCAATTTTCAAATCATTTCCTATGAATCAAATCCTTACATCCAAATGCAACATTAAGGTTCTCGAGTTTTCATTACACTGTAAGAAGCTTCTTACCAGATCATAAGCTTAGTGAGATACAACAGAGCAGAGGATGCAAATTATCAAGAAACGGATGGCATTTACATACAACTACTCGAAATATTGAGCACAAACTGTAGCTTAGGAGTCGAGTCCTTTCGTCCCTGCAGCTATTTAAATCCATAGGACTAGCTTTAACTTGGGACTCAGACGAAATGCAGATGAATGGCTTCAGGAAAGATGATATGGAAAAGAAAGTAAGGAATAGTACACGGAACTAAAGACTTATATTAATGTACAAGTAAAAAGTTACAAGCATAAATGGACACAAATTCCTCAACAAGAGGGACGAAAAAAGAGCAAAGATACTCATACAATACATATAGAAATAAGAGTAAGATTCTGGCATCTAAACCAAACCAGTGAAAACCAAAGCTTGTACCAGGACACACCTAAGCCTGCTCCAAAACTGATAAACAAAAGAAACAGGTGTATTGCATCACCGAATCCTCAGATACTAACAGTCCTTTTCTTACATGGTTAACTGCTGTCAATGCCCATTTCTTTACGCTTTAGTTCCAAAGCCATACGTTCATTCTCAAGTTTCATCCTCTCGATTTCCATCTTCATCATCTCTAATTCTCGGTCCTTTTTCCTGCAAAACCTCTGCCATTTGAACCTCTCTTTCTCCAGTTCCAACATTTGCGTTTGTATATGTAGCTTTTGTTCTTCCAGTTGAAGATTCCGATTATTTATCCACTCTTTCTGCGACATATTTGGTTTTTTTCCCTTCAGGTGGCACTTGATTCCCATCAACATCGGCATTTTCCTGAAAACTTTTATTGCAATCTAGAGAATTTTTGAGCTTAAAATCAACATGACTCTGACATTGCTTGACCCGCTTAGCCATGTTCCATTGAATATCATCGCATTCATCCCGATCATCAAATTCCATTTCATGATCCTCATCATCATTATCATGATGTGGATGTCGTTTCACATCATTCTCGTCATGATCATCTCTACTCCTAAGTGCTAACCGCAAAGAATGCTGCAGTTCAGGATCTGGGGGAAGATGCAATCGATTCCCATTACGGTAAGAACACATCTCTTCATAATGCAAATGCTTTGAGCTCAAAATTTTTCGAACTTCCTCTTTCGCTTTCTCAGAAATATGATCCATCGCATCTAAAAGTGCAGGAGTCTCAACAACCTCGCAAGAAGTTCCTTTCCCTAGAATTTCATTAAGCCTCTTGTATCTTTTGTTAAGGTCGTTGAATTTATCTTCACACTGCTGAGGTGAAACAAAATGGCCCCTTTCTGCCATGACTTTTGAAACCGACTTCCACTTCCCCTTTTTTTGTAAGTTTGCACATTTCCTTCTCGAACCTTCCCCATACTCAACAGATGCCTCTTCACTAACGTAAGAAACGGCAGTAATTAACAGCCTTACCATAGCGTCGGTCCATTTCACACGCTGCCAAGTGGAAGCCTTCTTTCCCTTGCTCGAATCAGCAGCATCTTCCGTAAAGCTTGGCTCATCTTCATCACTCACGGATTTTCCCTGATCCAGTTTATTAAAATCAGCCAATGATACCGTCTGGTCACAATCTTGGGTGCTTCGAATTATAAGAGGGAAATTTTCACGAATCGTGGGTTGAACCATCGATGGTCCTTGTCTCGGATTCGAGCTTTGTTGATGATGAAGTGAAAACAAATGTTGCTGGTGAGTATTAACTCTCATTGGTCCGTGCAAATCGAAACCTCCATAAGAATCAGAACCACCTTGCATCATATTTCCTGATGACGAATTCCCCTCCATAATCCCTTTCAATAAAACTAAAAATCACATCCACCTCATCAATCAAATTCACCACAAAGTCCGTAAAATCATCTGGCTTTACAGATATTAATCGGCAGGATCCTCAAAAATGTTGAACCACAGCTGTCTTTCCATCAACAAAGTTTCAATTTCTACACCTCAGAACAACCTCGTACGTTTGTCTATCCTTATTCCTAAAGCAGAATCAGTTTTTGTAGGACTATGCTAAAATATCAAATTACTTTGGAAAACCTTGCTGCAAAAAGACACACTACTATTTAAAACATATATATCTTAAAGTAGTATTAAACTCCAGACTCAGCGAAATCTACTCATGGAACGAACCCATCAACACCAGACAGCCATAAGTCAAATACACATACCAATAAGTCAAAACGCCTCAAATTTCAACAAAACCCACATAAAGTAACAATCTTTAATCCAAAATAAAAGGAAAATAAATGCCTTTATTCAAGAACTTACATGAAACAGCTAATTCCAAATCAAGATTGAACCTCGCAGCAATTAAACCTGAAACAGGCGATCCAAATTGAGCAACAGTGCATCCCAAAATCTACAGATTCAAGAGAAAAACAAAAAACAAAACCACCAACGAAATGTTTTTCCTTCCCAGGTCGAGAAAATTATATTAAAAAAAAAACTGGTAGAACCAATGACCGAGGAAAGAGGGTTGATGAAGGTGCAATGTATGGGAAGATCTGAGGGTCCACAGCATATTTTTTCATGTCACACACCTAATATTATTTGATTTTAAAAAAACTTATGTTGTTTAAGTTTAAATCTACAGCAACAAAAGTATTGTATAAGTCCTAGTTTTGCGTAACCATCATACAGATTTTTCCCAAGCTGGGGGGAATATGATTGGCACCTTTATGAAAAAAATTTAATTTTTATATTATTTTGTTTGATAACCCAATTTTCAGTCTTACACCTATCTATACATGAAATAGCAATCTCGGACCCTCATATCTGCTACCAGGTAAATTGTGGGATGTTGCTGAATGACCAAGATTTGAGGTTGGATAAAAGTTTAAAATATTATTTAGAAAATTGAATTTGAGAATTAAAAATAATATTATTTGATTTTAAAAAAACTTATATTGTTATTTTTAAATAACCTCTTTATTGATAATATTTATAAAAATACTCATATATATATTTATTACGATATAGAAACAAGATTTGATTTTTATACATACGAAGAAAAACATTATTTTTAATAAATAGTTCTTTCAAGAAATGAAAAAAATAAAGTATATCAACAAAAATTTTAGTAAACGTTACCAAATTATGATTTTAATATTAAAATTAACGTAGATTCTTAATAGGAAGGAATAATTTACAGAAATTTTAAATATAAAAAAAATTAATTGCTTTTCAAAATAATTTTCTTAAAATATATAATAAATTGTTTGTGAAATTACTAGTATAGATTTTTTAAAAATAATAATTTATAAAATTAGAAAATTACTAAATTTTATGACTTGGTGATAAAAATTTAATATTATAAATACTTTTATTTTGTCTATATAACTCAAAACTCGTGAAATCCTTTTAATTTTAAAGGATTTCATTTAGTTAACAATGGGTTTCTAATTCCAAATTTCATCAAAATCCATCTGACCAATAATAGGGGTAATTTGTCGAAATTTTGAGTTTTTTGGTTCATTTTAGAGAAAAACGTGCAAGTGAATTCATGGGTTTCTCTCTAGCAACTTGATTATTATTATTATTATTCTTTTTAAATTGGTAACAATAAATGTCATTGATCAGACTAATTTTATGCTGAAAATTTTAGGGTGTATTCAATAATACATATATAAGAAAAACAATTGATACTTCGGAGACATTTTTGGATTTGAAATTGGGAAGTTTTCGTGATAAAAAATTGTTTAAAAATAATGTTTCAGGTTCAAATGCTTATCATTAGATCAAAAATTATAATTAATATTAGAGGCATGATTTTATTTTCTTATACGGTGACAGCGCAAAAACCTCGTACTAAGCTACAGATGAACATGAAGGGTTGCACCTAGTAGATGCTGATGGGTGACCGGTAATTCCGGTTGGAAAAACTAGCAAGTGGACTAGGTCAAGTTATAATAAGTGGAGGTGAGTCCAAGTATCGATCCCACATAGACTAATATTTAGCTACTAGAATTAATTACTTAACTTAAACTATACAACATTAATTAAATAAGATGAGATGAATAATTAATCTAAATTAACTAAATCAAATAGAACAATTGATAATTAACTCTAAAGTTCAAGGTGTTCAACGGACCTAGGGGTGCTTATCGGGCCGGATCAATCCGGAACCAGTATCAAAGCGGTCTGGGGCGATTCCAGAGAGCCAAATCGGTAGCACCGCCGGTTCCGGTGCTACCGGTTTGGAAACGGTTAATTTTTTTTTTTTAAAATAAAAATAAAAAAATAAAATGTGTCTTTTTGTCAGCATGGCAACGGCTTTATAGTCGTTGACATGCTAAACGTTGGCAACGGCTCTTAGTCGTTGCCAACGTTCATTTATTTATTTATTTTTTAATTTTTTTTTAAAATCTATAAATATGTGTGAATTTTTTTTCATTCTTCCCACAATTCATTATTCTCACAATTCATTATTCTCACAATTCTATACTTCAATCTCATATTTTCCTCTCAATTGTGCTATCTACAATTTACTTATATAATAATGGCATCTTCATCTAGCAGCGGCGCTGGTCGTAGCCGGTGTCTCGTCCCGGGTCTTCTATCATTGAGTTCATCTTCGGCAATGAATTTGCCTGTACCAATACCTGAGTTAAATGAAAGTTATGATTTTTTTGCTGACCTCAATGTTGATGGTTCCTCTATGAATGTCGAACCGCAACAACCCGAACAACCTGTCGAACCTCCTGCTACCCAAGCCCAAGAGAGACAACAAGTGGAGTCATCCGGAGCCACTACAGCAGCAAGTAGACAACCGACTCGTGCCAAAAGAAGTAAGATATGGGATCACTTTGAACTCGCTCAAAAAGAAGGTACTAATGAATCTGTTGCAATATGTAAATTATGTAAAATGTAATATTCATATAAAGCTGGTGATTCCAGTGGAGGCACTGGAACATTTAAAAAACACTTAGTAAAAAACATAATTTTGATGAGATAACATTACAACCATTAGGTCGAGAAGCAATACAAGCACAAATTAATGTTCTCACTGGCACGAATTTTATTTTATCTGCTGAATTAACCGTAGGTCACTTGTTAGATATGTGATTAGATGTGAACTACCTTTTATACAAGCTGGACATGCTGGTTTTATTGAATTGCTTCGTCTATACAACCCATGTTTAAACATATTTTCAGGCACACACTAAAATGAAATTGTATGGATGTATTTGTTGAACATAGAAATACATTGTTTCAACATCTTTCTAGTTTGCTTTGTAGGGTTAGCTTAACAACCGCTATTTGGACAAATGTAAATTCAGATTCATATATTGTTGTCACTTGTCATTGGATTGATGATAATTGGTGTATGCAAAAATGGATTTGTCTTTAGATGAGTTAGATTGTGCACATACTGGTTATGTAATTGCTAAATATGTATTCAACACTTGTAGACATTATGGAATTCAGGATAATGTATTTTCAATCACATTAGACAATGCTGTGAATAACAATGATGCAATGCGTGATTTAAAGACCTATCTGAAACCAATGCTTGATGGTGTTTTTTTCATGTTAGATGTGCATGTCATGTGATTAATTTGGCTGTTAAAGTTGATTATGAGGACAATCACTCAGCATGTATTGAGAAAATGAAATACTGCGCTAAATGGTTACGCACGAGCAGTGTAAAGCGCGATTGGAAACAATTATGTTTATCTAATGGTTTAAAGCATCTTCTTTTTCTATCACCAATAGAAACTAGGTGGAATTCGTTGTACAATATGTTGAATGCTATGTTACCTTACAAAGATATTTTAACTCCATTTTATAATTCATATCAAATGCTTGATAGCGATGATATTATTTATTTGACTAATGAGGATTGGGAAGTTGTTGAAAATTGTGTATCATTGTTAGGTACTTTCAAAGAAGCGACGGAACGCTTCTCCGGTGTTACTTATCCAACTTCCGTTTATTTTCTTCCTTTAGCATTTAATATGTTTGATAAGTTTATAGAATTTAGAGATGACTATGACTTGCATGCTTTTGTTAGTGCAATGGAAACTAAATTTATAAAATATTGGGAACAAATCTCACACGTGCACTGCATCGCAACATTGCTAGATCCTAGTCAATGTTTATCTTCATTTGAGATATTTTTTGAATATTATGCTAAATTTTTGGGGAAGGTTGTCGACGATCAAAAGACGTCTACAATGCAATCTCTCCAAAATATGTTTCAATTGTATTATAATCAACATGCAAGTGAATCATCGCAACAAAGGCCTACTGAAGAACAACCCCAAGCTCAAACTAAAGGTGGGGGCATCAATTTGCTTAGGATGCTGGGCAGGAAAAAACTTAAGGGAAAAGGACCTTCTACTAGCACGTCGACAGTTGCAAATTTATCTGAATTATCAATTTGTAACGGAAGACAACTTCAGCGTGTTACAATGATGGAAGTCAAATGCGGCACAATTCCCTATCTTAGCCAAAATGGCTAGAGACGTGCATGTGGTACAAGCTTCAAGCGTCGCTTCTGAATCTGCATTCTCAACATGTGGCCGAATTATTGGAGAATACAGAAGTAGTCTAGCCGCTGATTCGTTATGCATGCTCACGTTACTTAAAGATTGGTTTGAAGCAGAATGTAAGAATAGAAGAGATGTGGCGGTTGACGAATTCGTAAATCATTATGACGAGCAAGAAGAAGAGAACGCAAAAACAATACTTATCAATTATGAAGAGTGCTAAACAGCAATATTTTTTTATTTAGATTTTTCAATTGCCATCTCTTTACAATTATTTGTTTTGCATCTATATTATGAAATAAAGAAGAAATATATTGAATTTGTGATGAATATTGGGGAAACATTTACAACAAAAAATTAAATTAAATTTTTTTTTTTAAAAAAAAAGCGGATCGGACCAGATCGACCCGGAACCGGTTGGAACCGAAACCGGGTCTGATCCGATTCCTTAACGGGCCGGGCCGGTTCCGTGCTTAACGAATCCAGAACAGGCCGGTTCCGTATTGGACCGGACCGGTTCGATCCGTTAAGCACCCCTAAACGGACCAGACTAACCGGATCCGGCTCGAAACCGGACGGACAGGTTCAATCCTGTCCGGAACCGGCACCTGTGAGTATGGTCCCGAACCAGAACCATAATCGGCTAAAGCTGGTTATGGGGTGGTTCCATCATGATTTTATTATATATATATATATATATATATATATATATATATATAAAATTTTTACCTATAAATACCCCTTACTCCCCACCCCTTCCAAAATATTACAACTATCAATCTCATACAATCTCTTAATCTTACAACTCTCGTGTCAATTTGTTATCATAGTTTTATCACTTGTTTGGTGTTGTAAAATTCTTAATATTTTCCCAAAAATATTATGGCTTCTTCTTCTACTCGTCGCGGTGGTTGTTAGGATCAATTCCGGGGGTGGATTGTCATTCCACACCTGAGTTCAACCAACTTGAGCTTTAATAGCTTGTGTTCTTGAAATAATTGCACCGATAGATTATATCAAGTTCGGTTACAAAATCGAGTGGAAGACACTCGACTTAACCCGCTCTATAACTGATTAACCATTTGAAAGATATTTTAAAGGTATGCAAGAAAATATGTAAAAACAGTAAGTTAAATAAATGCAGTAAAGTAAATAACACAAGCATTTGTTTCTGGAAGTTCAAAGCACAACACTTCTAGGTCTCTCATTCTTCCATCTCATGGAAGGATACACTAGAAGAATTTGATTTATACAACTCTTGTACAAACCCGATCCAGTTGGACATTCCACATCCAACTAGAACTCCTAATAACTCAAGTATATATGTTCTTTGACGTCTCACATACAAAGACCTCTCATCCAGTTGCGATGAATCACAAACTGTTACAATGGTATTACTATTCTATTTTAGCTCACAAATACAATGAATATAGTGAATACAATGATTCCATAATGAATCTGAAACAAGGTAAGAGGTGCCAAAGGTTTGGGGAGTGCTATTCATTTAGCAGATTTTGTCTTTGAAGTTCCCCAATTGAATTTCAAGTGAGTTTACTTTGGAATGCTTGGATTGATCTTCAATCAGCTGTTATTAAGTTTTCACTCATGAATATATATAGCCCCAAGTAATGATATATACGATAGATTCAAGAATATAACTGTTGTGATAGTTTTGGTAAGCTTTCAAACATTGTAACGATCATATTCTGCTTTCTGGGCTATTGTTGGAAGGCTGCTGATTTGTTCCAGTAGAGCAGGTCTACTTGCAAGTCTACTGGTCGAGTTGTTGACCTCTACTGGTTCGAAGTTCGCTAGCCTCTACTGGTTCGAATCCGCTGGCCTCTACTGGTTGAGTCTACTGCTCAATGTCTACTGGTGGACATCTACTGGTTGGTCGAACTCTACTGCTCGAAGTCTGCTTGTCGACGTATACTGCTCAAGGTCTACTGGTTGGTCGAACTTTACTAGTCGGAGCTTCGAAGTATGCTGGTCCAAGGTCTACTGGGTCTTGGGTGCAACAATATGTAGAATTACTTGTAGTGTCAACTGCTCAACGCCTACTGGTCGACATCTACTGGTTGGTCGAACTCTACTGCTCAAAGTTTGCTGGCCCAAGGTCTGCTGGTAATCTGGTAGATGATCTGGTAGATAATCAATTTAGTCAGCAGAACTCGAGGTCTACTGTTTGTATCTACTGGTCCAGTAGACCCTTGCTTTTGTCAACTGGTCGAGTTTACTTCAACACATTTCTTTTCTAATCATCAAGCTGTTAGATATCATCTATGAACTGCACACTTGATGAAATATGTTAGCAACATAATAATAAGTTTTGTTAACATCAAAATCAAGATTATTCGGGTTCCCAAATCCCAAGAATCTCCCCATTTTTTATGATCACAAAACTTGAATAAAAATATGAACATTAAAGCACAATTTTGCATAACAAGAAAAACCATATTTTGGAAACAACATATTTCTCCCCCTTTTTTTGAATTAAAAAGGAAGACAAATAAATTTACTCCCCTCAAAGATTGAGATTAAACTCTCCCCTTAATTTTAAAAGCTTTGAAAATTAGAGCAAGTGAGGGGATGCAAGACATATACCTCTGCATCACACTTAGTCCAAATTGAACTAATAGATTGCTTTTCCTCGAGCAAGTTTGGGATGGAAGACATATACCTCTGCGATCATCTATGAGTCTAGTTTGCAACGCAAAAAATAGTTTGTCATTTGGACATCCGAACAAGAAGTTATGCCAATTTTCCCAAAGTCGCTGCAAGCTGCCAGAAAACTAAAATGCTTCAAAAATTGTTAGAAAAGTTCTCAAAATAACAATTCTAAACTTAAAATGAGTTTAGAGCAGATTAACAAAAATTTGAACATTTAAAATAGATTTTAAAATTATTTTAGTGCAAAATAAATGCAATGAACTTGATTTTATTGCTAAAAATTTTCATACACCAAGTTTTTGAAAATTATGCTATGAAAATAATTTCATGCTCATGAAAATTTTATTTAAAAGATTTCCATCTAAAATCGGTTAAAATGCTTTCCAAGAACAACTTGTCTTTGATTCCACTTGCTAGGATCGATTCCGTGGGTGGATTGTCATTCCACACCTGAGTTCAACCAACTTGAGCTTTAATATCTCGAGTTCTTGAAATATTTGCACCGAGAGATTATATCGAGTTCGGTTACAAATCCAAGAGAAAGACACTCGATATAACTCGCTCTATAACCAATTAACCATTTGAAAGATATTTTAAGGGTATGCAAGAAAATATGTAAAAACAGTAAGGTAAATAAATGCAGTAAAGTAAATAACACAAGCATTTATTTTTGGAAGTTCGAAGCACAACGCTTCTATGTCTCCCCTTCTTCCATCTCATAGAAGGATATACTAGAAGACTTTGATTTATACAACTATTTGTACAAACCCGACCCATCCAAATAGAACTCCTAGCAACTCAACTATGTATGTTCTTTAACGTCTCACATACGAAGACCTCTCATCCAGTTGTGATGAATCACAAACTGTTACAATGGTATTCACTCTTCTATTTTAGCTCACAAATACAATAAATAGAGTGAATACAAAGGCACAAATGATTCCATAATGAATCTGATACAGCAAGGTAAGAGGTGCCAAAGGTTTGGGGACTGCTCTTCATTTAGCAGATTTTGTCTTTGAAGTTCCCCAATTGAATCCCAAGTGAGTTTGCATTGGAAGGCTTGGATTGATCTTCAGTCAGCTGTTATTGAGTTTCCAACTCATGTATATATAGCCCCAAGTAATGATATATATGTTTTATACAAGAATATAACCGCTGTGACAGTTTTGGTAAGCTTTCAAACATTGCAAAAGTCATATTCTACTTTCTGGGCTATTGTTGGAAGGCTGCCGATTTGTTCCAGTAGAGCATGTCTACTTGCAAGTCTACTGGTTCGAAATCCACTGGCCTCTACTGGTTCGAAGTCCGCTGGCCTCTACTGGTTAGAAGTCCGCTAGCCTTTACTGGTTCGAATCCGATGGCCTCTACTGGTTGAGTCTACTGCTCAACGTCTACTGGACGACATCTACTGGTTGATCGAACTCTACTGCTAGAAGTCCGCTTGTCGACGTATACTGCTCAAGGTCAACTGGTTGGTCAAACTCTACTGGTCGGAGCTTCGAGGTCTGCTGGTCCAAGGTCTACTGGGTCTTGGGTGCAGCAGTATGTTGAGTTACTTGTAGTGTCTGCTGCTCAACGCCTACTGGTCGACAACTACTGGTTGGTCGAACTCTACTGCTCGAAGTTTGCTGGCCCAAGGTCTGCTGGTAATCCGGTAGATGATCCGGTAGATGATCAATTTAGTCAGCAGCGCTCGTGGTCTACTGATTGTATCTACTGGTCCATTAGACCTTTGTTTTTGTCTACTGGTCCAGTTTACTTCAACCCATTTCTTTTCTAATCATCAAGCTGTAAGATATCATCTATGAACTGCACACTTGTTGTAATATTTTAGCAACACAATAACAAGTTTTATTAACATCAAAATCAAGATTATTCGAGTTCCCAAAACCCAACAGTGGTCGTGTTGGTCCCTCTAATCCACCACCTATATTCGATGTAGGTGATGAATTTTTTGCCGATATCGACAATATTCTTGATGAAGCGCAAGCTGCGGAAGATGAGGAAATGATTCCTGAACTCGTCGCTAGAGAAAATCTCGTCGCTTCATCCGCAACTACTACCGCTGCCTCTAATCATCCGAGTAACCGTCTCAAACGTAGCAAAGTTTGGGATCATTTTGATATTGTCACCAAATCAGGTACACACGGCTCTTTCGTTGTTTGTAAAATTTGTAAAACAACTTATAATTATAAAACCGACGGTTCTTTAGGGGGTACCGAAACTTTAAAAAACATTTAGTTAAAAAACATAGTTTTGATGATGTTACTCTACTACCTATAGGTAGGAACCAACACAACTTCAAATTAATATTCAAACTAGATCTAATTTTGTTTTAACACAAGCTATAAACCGGAATGCACTTGTTCGTTTAATTGTTAGATGTGAACTTGCTTTTTTGTTTGCCGAGCGTGATGGTTTTGTTGAATATAATTCTTTAGTCCAACCTCTTATTAAAAGTATTTTGAGACACACTTTAAAAAGAAATTGTATGCATGTTTATGTTGAATATCGACAATCTTTAATTAACCATCTTTCATCTTTAAACTGTAGATTTAGTTTAACTACAGATATTTGGACAAACATTAAACAATTATCATTTCTTGTTGTTACATGTCATTGGATAGATGATAATTGGTGCATGCAAAAACGAATATTGTCACTTGATGAATTACATGAATCACATACATGAGCTAGAATTGCTAAAATTATTCATAATACTTGTAAATTTTATGGAATTGCTGAAAAAATATTTTCTATTACACTTGATAATGCATATAATAATACAACGGCAATACGTGATCTAAAAATACAATTAAAACCAATGCTTGAATGTGTTTTTTTTCCATGTTAGACGTGCATGCCATATAACTAACTTAACTGTAAAAGTTGGCTATGAAGATATAGAATGTCGAAGTATTGTCAAACTAAAAAAACGTATGTCAATGGTTAAGACAATCAAGAATTAAACGTAATTGGAAACATACATGTGCTAGTCAAAGTCTTAGGTACACTATGTTCCCACCACCCATTGAAACTCGTTGGAATTCTTTGCATCACATATTAGCTGCTATGTTACCTTATCAGGAAGCTTTAACTTCTTTCTATAATAGTTATCAAATGCCTGACAGCGATGATAGGATTTTATTGACTACTAATGATTGAACTTTGTTACTCAATGTACTGCTTTGTTATCTACCTTTAAAGATGCAACTGAACGTTTTTTGGTGTTTTTTTATCCCACTTCACATTATTTTCTTGCGTGTCTACTTGCGTGTCTACTTTTTTAGATCATAGTCAAGACATCGCCTCCTTTGATGCTTTTTTTGAATATTACCAAAAACTTTGGATGAGGATGTCGGCGATCAAAAGACGTCAATCTGACATTCTCTCCAAAACATGTTTGTTTTGTATCATTCTCAACAGGTACAAGGATCATCATCACAGAGAGTAGCAGAGCAAGAAGACACTCAATCAAGAAATTCAGGAATTAATTTGCTGAGAAGTATAGGGAGAAAAAAGTTGAGAGGAAGCGGATCGGCAACAACACCGTCGAATGAGTTACAGTTCTTTTTGGGTCAAAATTTCATAACAGATGAGAATTTTGACGTCTTGGAGTGATGGAAAGCAAACGCTCAACAATATCCTATCTTAACCAAAATGGCTAGAGATATTTTTGCTCTTCAAACATCTAGTGTCGCAGCTGAGTCGGCGTTCTCAACTTGTGGCCGAATAATTGGAAACTAGAGAACTTTTCTTTAAGCAGATTCATTATGCATGCTAACATTGCTCAAAGATTGGTTCGATGCTGAACGAAGAAAAAAAAAGGAGGAGTCGATGAGTTCGGCAACCAAAGTTCCGAAGAAGAAGAAGAATTTGTGAAGACAATATTAATAAATTATGATGAATAATGTGTTTTCTTTTTAAGTAAATTTCAAATGTTTATTATTTTACCTTGTAAACTTTTCGAATTCAATAAATTATTTGTTTTTCCATTACAAGTCATCCATTATTTCATCAATATATTTGTGATTTTCGAAATTTTGGCTAAATAATAACAAAAAAATAAATTTTAAAAATGAAAAAATAAAAAAAGGACGGAAAACCGGTCCAAACCAGAACCGATCCGGTCCAATGCACCGATTCCATGGACTGTTACCAGTTCAATCCGATTGGCTACCGGATTGAACCGGTTCCGTGCCTTTCGGAACCGGGATAGATGTAATCACGTCCAAATCAGGTCTGGTACGGTCCATGAACACCTTGATCTAAAGTTAATGAAGGATCAATGAACAAATCAAATTCAAGTGAAAGGACCAAGACACTCGATGACACCAAACTCCACCATGTTGACTTGTATTAAATTCAATTAGCTATCAGTTCATTGCACAATCACGGTGAAACCTCCTTACTTATTTATTAAACGATTCATCGAGTTAATAAACCTAGTTAAATATAACAGTCCAACTATTCCTAATTGAATTTAATTAGATCTAAATGTACTAATCGCTATGGAATTTCAATTTTCACCTAAAACTGCACATGAAATCGAATTCTATTTCTAGTCGATTTTACTATGTGTTGATTGACATATTTGTTGCTATCTTTAATCAATCATCTTCCGCGATTAATCAACAAGCAAGCAAAAAGTGATCAAGTTATTTACAAGCACTATTAAATCAACATCAATTAATAATTAAAGCAAGAATAATAATTTATAGAAAAATAATCCAATATCAAAACATAGTATCATTGTCTTGGTCTTATTGTGATCTTCATCTAAAGAAATTGTTCCATAAAATCAAAACAATGCATAGACACAAAGTTTGAATTATAAAAGTAAAATCTATAAAGGAAAATAAGCAACAGCGTGTTTGGCGTGTTTCCCCTTGAATTCGTCCTCCTCCTCTCTCAATCTCTAGCCGTCGATGATCAATCTCAAAAGTTTCTTATCTTAGTTGTTCCCTATGTTCAACTTCGTCTTTGGGTTGGGACTATTGCCTATTATGAGTATTATAATGATGCTCGGCTTGCTCCAAAAATATGTCAAGTGGCTTGAGAATTGGGTCTCAAAAGCCTCTCGAAAATTGTTCCCCTTGCCATCGGCTCCTTCCCCTTTTATAGATATGTAAAAGTCTTCAAATTCTACAAGGACTCTTATTGTATCTTCCAAAGATATGCTTCATTCTTTAGTCTTTTATTGCATTTTAGAGTCCTTGTCAAAACTTAACTTTGAAGATAACATAAATATTCATTAAATATTTCCTTATTTATCAAGATCTTGGAAGATTTGTTGGACTTTTCAGATTTGTTGGACTTTTTAGACACCGGATTTAGCCTTCCTTTATCCTTCTTGGCTTCTCGGGGTCAATCATACGTGGTGTTGAATTGTTGACCAATTTCCCATATCTTTGAATTTTTCCACAATTTGGTCAAACCAACAAATAATATAAAATAATATGATTTAAGCGCAAGGAATAAAAACGCCAGATAAGAACGAATATGACAAAATAAATCTATAAATTATCAATAGGATTCGTGCTTATCAACCCCCACACTTAGGCTTTGTTCGTCATCGAACAAATCAGAGAATAAAATAATCCATAAATAACTACACAAAGTGACACACTCAACAATTCTTAACCTACCAAACAACATCACACTCGAAACCAAAAGAATGAGACATGTGTAGCGTGTAGGTCAAAACTCATACTACTCAACAACATTTTGGATTTTCATACCCTTCTCCACTAAATGTTGGATGATTGTGACTTGGTCAATAGGTCTTTACAAGCTTATAATGTCAGGCCACGACTCACGGCTTCAATAAAGATAAGGATTCAAAGATGATAGAAAATAAACAAATTAATCATGGTGTGCGCTCCTCCATCTTTAATCCTCCATTATTACTGATTTTTCATCATCTTTCATATTTTGTTCCTCCCCTTTTAATTTCCATCCTTCACAAGGATTCTTTTCACAAACTCCTTCTTCATTATTTTTCTTGTTTACACATTGGAGTTTTTGAATCTTTTAAGCACTAGGGGGTTTACTTCTCTCAAAAGTAGGTAGAACATAGTGTATGAGCTAAAAATTAGAGTGGTTGATGTATGATTTTTGAAAAGATCACGAGTTGGGGGAAGCTGTGCACCTTGAGCACACCCCACTCGATTTTTTATTAAGCTCAAGGGGGATACTAAAGATAAGAATGATGTAATGGGTAGGGCTCGAAAGGCTCAAACGGTTCAATGATCGCCTAAATCCTCCCTACATCACCACCATCTGTATTTTCGCCTGGAAGGGTATTCAACTTTTTTTTATGAGTTCACCCCTTCACCAATTCTCAGTTTTTTTCATCCAAGTTTGACCAAAGTGCATGATGATGTCTCAAAATTTTGATACAAACTAGTTTATACCTAAATTCCTCAGCTACAACTACAGTTCCTCGCAATCAATTCTAGGCATGATTCAATCTCTCAAGTGATCAAAAGTCTAGCAAGCCAAGTAATATATCATATAATCACAAGCGCAATATTCATGTTCAAGGATTAAACATTAAAGTGCATGCTAAGCGTTGTGAAGTGAAACAAACAACCAACCCCGCCACACTTAAAGAATGACATTGTCCTCAGAGTTATGCTACTATAAATGAAAAACGAGAAAAGAATAAATATAAAAAACACTTCCCTGACAATATGTAAATGCATTGATTAATCATTGGAGGAGCACAGTTGGTTGCCGAAACTTCTTTTGTATTATTAGAGGAACTCAATTCCTCTAATTCAACATTGAGGATCACCCAAATTTGTCATATTCTCCAATCATACCTACACAACCAAAATCGTTGAGATTAAATAAAAACTAAAATAGAAAAAAAAAACGAATGAAATAACATGAAAGAAATCGCTAGGTTGCCTCCCAGTAAGTGTTAATTTATAGTCTATAACCTGACTATAGAGGAGCAGTCGTCAAAGAGCTACCGCCCATAGTAAGTATCATATGATATTCCGTATGGGTCTTCACTTAGCCCTCAAGCTTGGCAAGATATTGACAATATTAGCTCGTCACTCCAACAATACTTGTCATAAATGGATCAACATGGGTGAAGGATACAGATTCTTGTGGAAGCTTATAGAGGACGTAATATTATGAAGTTGGAATTGATGGAAGAAAGGGTCTTCAGGCGGTATATGTGTCAACATGATCGATGAACTCAACTCCTTCACCTTGTGTACCTCTTTATCCTCTAACTTCACTTTCGGTTCATCTTCACATGTGAAATCCTCAATCAATTCTTCTTGCTTCGACTCAATTTCTTGTGGAGGAACAGATTCTCGTAAAGTTCCCTACATGATTTGAATTGCTCTCACAACCTTGGTTGTTTGAGTTTCATCATACGGGCACACCTGATTTACAAATAATTGATCATGAATAGTCGCTTCATCCTATTGCCGGTTCTTGGAAGATTGTTGCGCAGAAGCTCCAATTGCTCTCTATGGAACGAACAAAGTTGGTGTGATTTTTTGAAAATCTTTTGATTGTCTCCTTTTGTTTATTAACGAGTTCCTCTATCTGGACCATGAATTCCTTGTGATGTGCGCTATTGTCCTCTTGTTCCTCCACTAGTCGATTCGTAGAATTGGGGTAGTGGATATTTGGAGGATACTGGTGACTCCAAACCTGTAGTGAAGGATCATAATACCAGTGGTAATCAAAATCTGCCATATCATTTAACAAATGCATTGCACTGTTGCAAAATTTGTTGAATAGATGACTCCCATTTGTCAAAGCTCCATAATCTACCCAACTCATGTCCCCTCATCCAATCCATTATAGAAAAATCTAGTCAAACATAAGTTTGAGAAATCATGGTACCGATATTTGTTATTCAAATCGTTGAATCTCCCACAAACAACATAGAAGGGTTCCGAGTATTGTTGGGCAAAAGTTGTGAATACTTGTCGATTTTCCATCTTGAAGTATCTTACAAAACAAATAAAAAGGACATAATTAAAACAAAAAAATATAATACAAATAAACAAAAAATATATATTTTGTTTTTTAATGTCTAGTCTCAAGTAAGCAATTTATTCTAATATTAAATAGATTAGTCCCCGAAAACGGCGCCCAAAACTTGACCGTTAATTCCGGTTTGGAAAACTAGCAAGTTGACTATGTCAAGTTGTAATAAGTGGACGTGAGTCCAAGTATCGATCCCACAAATACCAATATTAACTACTATAATTTTATTACTTAACTTTAACTACATAAAATTAATTAAATAAGATGAGATGAATAATTAATCTAAATTAACTAAAACTAACCAAATAAAACAATTGATAATTAACTATAATGTTAGTGAAAGATTAAGGAATAAATCAAATTCAAGTGAAAGGACCAAGACACACAATGACACCAAACTCCACTATGTTGGCATGTATTAAATTCAATTAGTTATCAATTCCTTCATGACACCAAACTCCACTATGTTGACATGTATTAAATTCAATTAGTTATCAGTTCCTTGCACAATCACGGTGAAATCCCCAAACATGCTTATTAAACGATTCCTCAAGTTAATAAACCTAGTTAAATCTAACAGTGCAACTATTCCTAATTGAATTTAATTAGATCTAACCGTATTAATCGCTATGGAATTTCAATTTTCACCTAAAACCGCACTTGAAATCGAATTCTATTTCTAGTCGATTTTACTATGTGTTGATTGGCAGCCTTCAAAAGTTTCTTAGTCGTTCCCTATGTTCAGCTTCGTATTTGGGTTGGGACTATTTGCTATTACGATTATTATAACGATGATTGGCTTGTTCCAAAAATATGTCAAGTTGCTCTAGAATTGGGTCTCAAAAGCCTCTCGAAAATTGTTCCCCTTGCCGTCGGCTCCTTCCCCTTTTATAGATATGTAAAAGTCTTCAAATTCTACAAGGACTCTTATTGTATCTTCCAAAGATATGCTTCATTCTTTAGTCTTTTATTACCTTTTGTGGAGTACTTGTAAAACTCAACTTGGAAGATAATATAAATCTTCATCAAATATTTCCTTATTTATCAAGATCTTGGACGAGTTGTTGGACTTTTCAGATTTTTTGGCCATGGGGCACCGAATTTAGCCTTTAGTCCTCGGGCTTTTTGTTCTTTCTTTGTGATCCTTTATGGCTCCTCGGGTCAATCCTACGTGGTGTTGTATTGCTGACCAATTTCCCATAGTTATGCATTTTCAACAATTTGGTCAAACCTACAAATAATATAAAGTAATACGAATTAAGCACAAAGATATGAAGAAAAACGCCACATAAGCATGAATACAACAAAATAAATCCCTAAATTATCTATATGATTCGTTCTTATCAATGTGTCATGCTTGTTATGCCATAGATAGTACATAGCTATCAGTCTACGAACGCACATAAGAATTACTAGGAGTCTTGTTTGCACACTCCAACAAATATTTTTTAGATATGTTATTTAGGAGGTGTTCAGTCGGTTCGGTTTGAACCATAGTTTTTTTCCTTTTTTTTATTTTTCATTTTGAATTTTTCATTTTTTTTTGAATTTTTGAATTTTTTTTTTTTAAATTGTATGATTAATTGATAAAAATTCAACGTAAGTACAAACATTAATACATCATTCATTGGATTCAAATGAATTCTGAACCTTTTGATCTTTTAATTTTAAACTTCTAATATTATTTTGAAGTTATTTAATACAAAAAATCGAGTTTAAATGAGACAACAAAATAAATTATATTATACTTGAAATACGTTGTTAATTTACGAGTTCTTATTAATACAATCAGGAGCGAAACCATTAAAAAAAATATTTAAACCATAAAAAAAAAGTTCAAAATTTTTTTTTAAAAAAAATTCGTTTCGGTTCGGTTTGGTTAACCGGACCATGTAACCGAAAACCGATATTTTTTTAAAAAAAAAACGAAAACCGAAACAAAATTTTTCGTTTCGATTCGGCCTGGTTCGGCCGGTTAACCGAACCGATGAACACCCATAACGTTATTTGGATGGAAAAATTATTTCATATAGAATGTAAATAAAGTGGCTTTTAAGTTTCTAACTAAGCTTTTCTTTTAAAAAGATATTTTTATTTGCATCGAAATACGGAATTACGATTTACGACTTCAAAAGAGATAATTTAGAAAGTAATTTAAAAAGTTCCGCTAATATGTTCTCTAATAATAAAAACAAATGAAGAACCAAAATTACCCTAAGTATAGAGCTCCCTGACTTGATCGGGATCAATAAGAGCTCATGTCTATTTTAGACAGACTTAAGTTCAAGTCGTGTTTAGTGCATAAAAATTGATTTAGCCCCCCACTAAAAAAAAAAAAAAAACTACCCTAGGCATAAATTTATAAAAAAAAATAGTAATACTAATGAATATCATCAACATGTTTGAAATATTTTTTTTACCAAAAAAGATTATTAACACTTTAAAGCCATAATATCTAGTATAAATGTAATCTTAGTTTACTGTTTAAAATTCAATATTCTTTTAAGTTTATATAAAACAAATACAACTTAGCAAAAGCTTATGTTTGTAAAAACTTTTATAAATATTCTACAATAAATATTCATTTATTTAGAATTATTATTAAAATAGTACCTTTAATAGCATCGAAAGTAAGTTTATTTAATTAAAATTTCCTCATTAATTATCTATTTCTCAGATTTTTAAACAATTATTTAATAAAGTTAATGTAAAAATATCATTTAAAAAAAATGAACTTTCGGATTTGAAAGATAAGATACAATAAGAAATTTATTTAAAACCATTTGCAGTTTTATTGTTACATAAGAATTTATGTAAATATTTGGAAGTAATTATTCACTTGATTTTGATCTAAAAATCTACAAAAAAATCAATTATCAATTAAAATATTTATAAAAATGCAAATAACAATTCGATATTAATATTAAAAAAAATCAAAACATTGAAGTTAAGTATAGAAACAACTTGTCAAAATTATATATATATATATATATATATATATATATTATATATATATATATACACGAACCTATACGTTTTGCCTGGATGGTAAGGCTCATCTGTTCCTTTGGACATATCTTAATATCGAGGCTTGAAAATTACATTTGTCGCTAATATATTTCAATTTTACAATTTTCATATGATTCATAAATATATATTACTATACCTTTTGTTCTTGGAGGATTTATCTGTCATTTCGCGAAAAGCGAATCAACGAAGCGTCGAGATTTTCCAAACCGACATCGTTTTGTATATCCTCGTCCACCTGGAAAATTTCCATTGATTTCCGTGTTAGAAGCCCAATCCCTGTTTCCGATTCTGATATCAAATTATTATATACATCTTAATTACTTTGCTGATTGGTTAATCTTCGAGCGTTATTATTTGGTGATTGGATTAATTTTCGGATCGATTTACGTTCATGTACAGCTGTGTAGAAAATTATACTAAAGTTCCTTCGATTGAATTTCACACCCCGGTAGCTCGATTCTTTTAAGTTTTTATCTCGAATCGAAACCTTATTTTCAAGTTTGGAGATTGGTTTTTGTAATTCGATCTGTACATATGTAAATGGCGGATCAAGAAGAGGAGGATTTGAAGATGGCATTGAGACTGAGTATGCAACAGAACGAGTCACCGGAGCCCAAGAGGAGCAGGTCGATGGAGAATATACCTATTGGTGGGGTGGAGGCGCCTGTAGAGGAATCACCTGAGATAAAGAATCGAAGGTTGCAGCGGGAATTGATGGCTGCTGCTGCGGAGAAGCGGATGGCAGCAGTTATGAATGCTGCGGAGAAGCAGTTGGCGGCTGCTAAGAAAGCGGTAAAGAATGTGGAGAAAGTGAAGGACGTGGAAGTTAGGGGTTTAGAAGTTGAGAAAAAAGGTAAGGGTGTGAGATTAGAGAAAAAGGAGGTAAAAAGTGAATGTCTTGGGGCATTGTTATCGGGAGCGGAGGCTAATAGGCTATTCTCGATGATTTTTGGGAACAGAGTTAGTACAGATGTGCTTGCGCAGTGGAGCAATCAGGGGATCAGGTAAAAATTGTTTGAATACAAGATTTGAACTTTATGTTATTAGAATTCGAAGAAATTGTAGATTGAATGAGTTTTTATAGGTTGGTGAAAAGCATTTACAATACTATTTTCCTTAGCTCGTCGGAATTATTAGAAACATTGGTATGGAAATATGAGGAAGTTGTCTCTCGGTGACATTTTTTACGTATCTCAGTCGATGATGACGGTATTTTATGCGTTTTGGTTTATTAATAATTGGCGCTGTAGTTTCTTGTTATCATGACGTAACTAACATCTGTACTCAATGTGGGAATTCTGGAATCCTTTTACGAGGCCTTGTGTTATTTGTCTTGAATTTGAAGGTATAAGAGTATTTAGCCTCTAGAATGTCAAATTTTGACAGTCATAAATAATGAATGCAGTTGGAAGATTTTTTTAACTTTTTTCGATTAGTGATGATTTCGAAAGTCACATCGATGTGCCCGAGGACATGCTTTTTAATCATGCACTATTACTTCTGATATGTTCTGCGGTAGTTAGTATATACTTTGGTGGGAATTTTTCAAGTAATTTTTTTTATTATGTTGAAGTAGCGCTGTAAGATGAGTTGAGTTGGCTCGATCCAAGTACGATCAAGCAAACGATTTTTGGGCCCTATGAACATGATCATGAGCTCAAGCTCGCTTCGCAAACTGATGATCTAAATTTGCGAACATGCTCATGGACAAATTTGTAATATAATATGAACTCAAGAGCCAACTCGTGAGCTGAGCTCTAGAGACAAAAGCTCGAGCTCCTTTATTTTGAGCTTGATGAATTCGATGTTATTTTTTATAGTCGAGATCACACTCGAGCTTGTTTACAACCTAGTCTGAAGATTACTTTGATCTGCAAAATTTTGTCGAGAGTTATTTTCTAAAATTAATATGGGACACATGGTGTAATCCAGAATTTTATATATCGTCATTTTAAGAATACCATGTAATTGACAAGTTTTAAATTTGCACTTCATTAAATATATTTCATTGTGATGATAGATGGACAGTATATATAAGTGTTGACAGCTGAAGAATTGGATTTTCGAACACCTTAATCAACAATTTTGAATTTTATGGGGTTACTTTCATCAAATTCATAGCTTTCACTTGCAAAGAAACTAATGTTACTAATGCCTGATTATCTTCAAGGCCATTCTGATTTTTGTGCTCCGTCTTGACTCTACATTATTTTGGAGCCATGCCCCCATATGTAAAGCTCAAAGAACCTTTAAGAATCTAATATATAAATGTCAGGAACTTGGAAATGTTAATATTGCAAATTTGCTATATCTTTGATGGCCATTTTAGTATACCATTGTCTTGCGGTCTCAAATATTTTGCTAGTACAATTTTCATGTGCGTACCTATGTTGCATTGTGTTGTTGAATTTTACTAATTTTTATAGTAGACTACTTTGTTTGCTCACTAGAAAAAAATGAGCTTGTCCATATAGTTTTTCTAATTTTTTGGAGCAACAACTTCCTTTGCAGGTTTAGTCCTGATCCAGAAACATCTATGGGATTAGTGCAGCATGAGGGTGGGCCATGTGGCGTGTTAGCAGCTATTCAAGTAACAATGCTATTTCTAATCTGACCTTGCTTGTATGACTTAAATGTAAAAGGTTTTTTTAATGTAATTGTGCTTTAGATTTTGTGTCTTTTGTCAGTTCTGACTTGTTTTCTTTTGATTTGTTAACGCATAAAAAAGAGAGAGAAAATAAACTCTAGCTTCTGAACTTTTGGGGAGTTAATGTACCTCAATGTTAACTTGAATTTACTTAGCTAGTCTCCTTTCTTATTTAAATATTTTCATACTAAAGAAATCAGATCATATTTGTTGTTTATTGGAAATTATATGTTAACATCTATGTTATTCCAGATGCCAGTGTAACATTTTAGGTTCATAGACTTTACATTGTAGTTATTCTTTTTGGTAAAATGCTCATAATACTTGTTTTATCAGCGGAATTCATAACCAGTATTCTATTGTTCATAGAATTACATTGAGTGAACTTTTTGCTTGCCGATGATAATATTTTAGTTGTGCTAAAGATGGAACATAATTAAGTTATTTCTCTTTTCTTTTAAAAGGAATCTAGTAATGTTTTACTTTAACTATGTCTTGTTAAATCTCAACACTTTACAATGGTCAGACTTGATAACTTCACCAGCTAAAACATGGTCAACGTTTTGTCAACTAGGCTATGAAGTCCATCTTATGAGCTTATTATAGTGTAACTTATGAGCTCCTTCCGCCTATCTTGCCAGCTTTAGGTATATTGACGGGTTTTGTCCATCTTTCATCGTACATTTCAATTTGGATTGGAAATGTAATTTGCTCTCTTGTGCTGAACCAAGTTTTCGCTCCACCATTTCATACGTCATCAGACAGTAACTTAAAAAAAATACTAGTGCCTTTAGTTTAGGGTATTGTATTCCTGAAACCTTCTTTTATTTTAGGTCATTATAATATCATATCTTCTTGCGTATTCTCCATTGCTATGGACTGATGGGAAGAACTAAGGTCTTAACCAACTAATTGGTTAAGCACATATGAAACCTGAAAAGTTTTCTGACTAATTCATATTTATGATAATTTCTTTCTTTACCACCATTTCTCATGTTACGGAATGGATTCTAGAGGAAAAGTATTATACTCCAGAATACCATATAAATTACCTTATTCTTTACCCATTGTCTCGATCTTACCTCTAGCATGAAGACATTGTGAACGACAGTTTTAGTTCCTTTTTCTCATGTAATTTATCACAAAAGACTATGAAATATTACGGTTTCCTCTTACCTGGATTCTTGCTGTTGCTAGTTCGCCTTTTTCGTAATTTTTTTTATTTTCTCTTTTATGCTGTTAGCAAAAATAACTTGAGTTATGTGAGCTAAATTCCTTTGAAATAGTAGGCAATGCTATTAGTAGTTTAAGGATTGACAATCGATAGAACTTCATTCATGGTCATTTATGTGGAGCGAATGCTATGGAAAAGTTTCATTAATTAGCTCTATTTAGTTTCAGAAAGTTGGCGCTTTGAGGATAATTTTCCTTTTGGTGTTTGTGTGTCTAGGGAGAGGTGCTGAAAGTTTCTTGCAGTAAATTGGGTGTGTAAAAAACAGACACAGAAAATATATCGATCTTCCACAAGGGGAAGTTAGTATGGGTAAGAAATTGGGAAAGTAGATTAAATATAATCCAAGTGTGAGGATGGCCGAGAAACTAGAGAGAAGGATGAATGGATCACAAACATTGGTTTCTACTCTTAACAATTTATTAGTCCTGATCGTTAATTGACTCACTAGTTACTGGTTTGGGCTTTAGGATGCTTCGAGAGCCTTCTGAGTTTTGGGGTTAGAAAATTTAGTGAAATTCAGATTCGGCCTGTTACTGTTGCTTTATATCTGGTTTTTTCATTTGTTCCACACGTGAAATGAAAATTCCACTTTCTACCTGTTTCGATGCATGTCTGCATCTCACGGCATAATGCTCCCCTAACAACATATCTCTTCTCTCTGCAGGCTTTTGTACTCAAATATCTTCTATTTTCTCCCGAGGAGTCGGATAATTTTCATAACATGCATGTGGATATGGCTGTGAGAGGAGTTTCACAGAATGACTCTGTTGCAGCAGATATTGTCCTTCATCTCACAGAGGAAAACAAATCAAGGTAATGAAGTCCTCTGTATAATTTCTTAATGGTGTTTGCTTGGTGCTGCTTTAGTCTTAATCACTGAGTCGGAACTTTTGGATAGGAGCAAGATAAGAAAAGAGTTTTATGAATTCAGATGTTTATGTATAAAATAACCGAATAAACCGCTGGCTTCTTGAAGGCTATTAGCAGACATAGAGGATCCTGATTGTTAAATATTTTTTTCCTGCTCAAATTGTTGAATTTTTCTTCATAAAACTCTTAACACCAACCAAGACAAAGGGATCAAAACGCTGATGAAAGAGTAGAATTGAAAGTGAGGTGGTTAGCAATGTTATTGACCATGTTCTATTTAGAATGAACCTTTAGATTATGTTTCTTTGCTCAATGAGTTAAAAATTATTGATTTTCGTGTCCTGAACCCTAAAGTTCGATCATTTAAGAGGTTCCAAGATTTTGTTTGAGCTTCGTGGACAACTATGTAATTAATGGAAACTCGCATCATATTTTTGCTGATGCAAAAGGCTGACCAGAGCAATCTTAACTTCCAAGTTAATCTTTTTGTCATGTTGCTAAATTGCAGAACTTGATTTTATTACTATGGTTTTAGTTGGTGGTTTTAGTTGAATTATCATGGTCTCTTCTGATAAAGAAAGTACAAAATTTTATCTGCAGTTAGATTTTTATAGCGTGGTGCATGGAACTAATATTTCTATAAAGTATAAAATTTTATCTGAAGTTAGATTGTTATAGCGTGGTGCATGGAACTAATATTTCTATTTTGGTCTTATATTTTTATGTAGAAATCCATGCTAATTAATTTTTGGAGTTTGATTCTTTTTACTGTTTACAAATCTTTATTGTTACTATAATTAAGTTTTTCTGCATTGGACAGAGCTTTGGTGAGGAGTATGACTGAGATACTTTTTCTATGTGGAAGTAATGAAAGAGTAGTAATAGCATCTCTGGATGTTCTTGATGGTGATTCTTTGGAGTCCATCGATGGGTCGATGGATGAGGTAAGTTAAGACTTCTTTTATTTTGCCGTATAAATTTGTGGCGTTTTATTCATTTAACACTTTCCGTACTGCTCCTTCATCTGAAATTTTTTATGGATAATGGAATTACCATTTAAGTTATTAAAGTGACAAGCTTGGTGAGAATGTTGTAGGATTTGTGATTTTATTGTTTATCATTTCCCAATTCATGATTTCTTTCTCTCAATTATTTGTAACTTTCTGGACAGGTATTAGCAAAAGCACTTGAAGGTCTTTCTTTTGCATCTGGTTCTGATTTGCAGAAGGTTCTGAGAATCCAGAAGTGCACTTCACAGTTGAGCGCGATTAAAAAACTTGAAGCTATGCTTCCTATTTTTCGAAGTCGTATGGGAGCATTGCTCTTTTTGATAGCTGCTTTACTCTCCAGAGGACTGGTATGCTGTTCTTTATCTTGTTAAATCATGATTTTTTGCAAAATCTGTAACGGAGGAATAATTGCCACCTCATGCACAAGTGGATAAATTTGACCTTAAGATGAAATCTTGTGGCTGAAACTGATCTAATTGACGAGCAATAACTGGATGTTAGCTGAACATAGTAATTTGCCATTTATAAATTACAGAAGTAATTAGTACTCTACCCCTTTCTTTTCAATAACCTTTCAAGTGAAGGTAACTTTGCAAAATGTAATAAATACTGGTATATTTTCATTTTCATTCCCTCAATAAATTGTATTTAAGGGAAATATTGATAGTTCTCTGAAAGTTGGAAGCATTCTTACTTGGTAACAGCTATTAGTAATAGGACTTTGTGCTTCTCAAAATGAAGAAGTTAGTTTACCAATTTCTTATGACTAGATGTTTTATCTAAGAGAAGCTATTTACTTTGTTTGTTATTGAACTTTATTTGATGTCTCAAAGTCATCCGCTGGTCATGGAGGAAAGAAGACTTCTGATATCTTGTATACTAATCTGAACTACTTATCATAATCAACACTTGATGTGCCTTTATATTCCTATGCATATCTGCTTTGTTTGCCCTTCTAATTTGTTGATGGTGTAAGTTAATGTATTCGACACCTATCTTCCATCAGGACAATGTTCAAGACGACAGGGATGATCCCAGTCAACCGTTAGTCACCGCCCCATTTGGGCATGCATCACAGGTGATCTCAGACTGATGAGAATTTCGTTTCTGTTGGATAATTGTGGTTTTGCATGGTTACTGGAATAGTTCACGTCTAACAGTTTCTTTATCAAATAGGAAATCGTAAACCTTCTACTTTCTGGAAGTGCCGTTGCTAATGTGTTTGATGGGAAAATGGACTTAGGCGGTGGCATGTTTGTAAAAGGTATCTCGACAACTGTGGAAGTCGGGTTCCTCACCCTGCTAGAGTCCCTTAATTTTTGCAAGGTTGGCCAATATCTGAAATGCCCCAAGTGGCCTATATGGGTAGTCGGAAGTGAATCTCACTACACAGTCTTGTTTGCTCTCGACACCAAAGTCCAGGAGGAGAATGAATTCGAGCATAGAGAAACACAGATCCGGAGAGCTTTTGATGCCCAAGATCAAAGTGGAGGTGGTGGGTTCATTAGTGTTGAAGGCTTCCATCGTGTCATTGAGGAAACCAGCATTAACCTTCCACCCGACAAGGTTGAGCATCTCTGTAGCACTGGTTTCATCGTATGGAGTGAATTTTGGCAGGCACTTCTAGACTTGGACAAGAGTTTAGGAGGGGTCAAGGATTCAACAGGTTTGATGGGTAAGAAAGTCTTTGATCTCTACCATTTTAACGGTATCGCGAAATCAATTGGTAATGGTAACCTAGTATCACTTGGAAGTGAGAATCCTATTCAAAGACCAAGGCTAACGAAATTGAGTGTCTCAGTTCCTCCGAGGTGGACACCCGAGGAATTCTTGGCGGATGTACCAGCGTCCTCTAGCTCGGTGAAAGATGAACCACCACCTGGGGTCGAGATCTCGATTGAAGTATCCAAGCCCCAACATGCTCCCTTGGTGGATTGCATCAGAACACGATGGAGACGTGCTGTTTGCAACTGGGACGGGGATGCACCTAGCATCGTATAAATCGTATCTATTAGTTTCTTTATTATGGTCTCGTGAATCAACATTGTTGGGTCGGCTTGCCGCTTCACTTGTGAGATGCAAACTCGATTGTTTGATCTGGGTGTTGTAGCTTTAGGATTTCTGAGAAAACAGATTTTTCTGAATTTACTCTTTAAAATTTCAAGAAATGAGTGTAATATACAGATTATTGGCTGTCGACGGCCATTGATTAGGAAGTTCTTTCAAGAATCGGGGAGGGCGTTGATACATATTTTATAGGTCAGGACTTGTAGTCCAGTACCCTCTAATGTTGATTAAACTGTTTATTTTATTTTATTATACAATTTTTGCACTACATGATTTTATGAAAAGTTTTCACTTGAAATATTCTATACTTGCAGTACAACATGAAAATTTTCGGTTCTCCTTAATAAATAAGTTAGATCATGTGTATAAATTTGTATTTAATTCCTTTATGTTTACTAGTTTTGTCGGCACCGCGTAATGTGCGGTGTCAGGTACTAACATTTGTTCATTTTTTTTCTTAATTTAATCGAAAATAACATTTCAAATGATGACTTTAACCAACCTTTTTTTTAAAAAAAACGACCATGCTACTGTATCTGAATGAAAAAATAATAATTAAAAGACTAACTCTATTTTTTTTTAAATGATGTCATTCTTACTATAAACTGAAAAAATAACATTTGACAACCGATTAAGATTAGTCGGGTCAGGCCAAACTCGCGTATCAACAAAAAAAAATTGAAATAAAAAGTTTTTCTAAAAAAAAATTTAATTTTTTTAATGAATAGTAAATTACTATTCATTACAATATTAATGAATAGTGAGTTCCGTGCCGGCCTTACAGAACATGGCTGGGGTTAAACACTTGTACCCATTAACAACAAGAATCAACAGAAACTGAACATAAATAGCATAACTGCCAACCAAAACCAGCACAAAGACCTCACAAATTACTTTATGGTTATTAACAGAACTGCAAGCCAATCCACTGTATGATCAACCGATTACCATATACACCTACCAAGAACTGCAGCCCCTGAAACGAAAATAAAAGGAATGCCACGAATATGTTTAAGGAATGCCATCTGTTTCATTTACCTGCACCAAAGACATGAACTGATAGAAGGCAGTAACAAAACGATTCACCAGCTTAGAAACACTTCCTGTGAACGATTGCGGGACCAGATTCATCATACTCACCCTTTGAGATCCACATCTGCACAAATTAAAAACTCTTAGCATGCATTATAAATTGTATCTTTTTACCAATCAAATAACACACACACACACACATGCATGAATGCAGGCTTTCTACCCATCCTTGTTTTCACATATTTGATTTCTCCGGATTATTGAAGGCAACACGAGTCAGAATGCGGATTGTTGGGTTTGGCCCATTACCTTTCATTGGGCCTTGTTTTTTTCTTTTTCCCCATGTTGTTTACCGAGCCCCCTTTCCTTAGTATCATTTGTCTCTTCACTTACCCCATTCCAGAAGCTTCGCTGCATCTCATCGGCTTGCTCCAGATTCTTGGGACTTGCTCTCTTCCCTTGCGTCTTCCTCAGTGCTATTTATAATGGTGATTGTTCCCTGATATGGTAAGCCTGAAAACAGATAATCTCTTGAGTGTTTCCCCCTTTTCATTTCGCGTCTCTCTTACGCGGTGGTTGGTCGTGAGCTTTGTGCTACGGTGTAAGAGTGGTGGTGCTGTGTGCGCCGTGAGCTTAGGGTGGTGCTCTTGTGGTTCGAGTGTGGTGCTGTGTGCGCCGTGAGCTTAGCTGTGTGCGCTGTGGCCGTGTATCGCGGTGGTTGGCCGTGAGTCTTAACCCCTGTGTGTGACTCCTTGCTGTTATTCGTCCATATCTCACTGTGTGTGTACGGTGGAGTGATCGGGCAGTGGTGTGTGGCCGTGAGTCTTGACCTTTGTGGTTAGATTTCTGGTGGAGCTCAGTGTGTGTGGCCGTGAGTCTGTTCTGGCAGTGTGTGTGCGATTCCCTTGCTGTGTTTCCGTCCAAGTCTACTGTGTGTGTCTTGGTGTGAGGATTCCAGTGTGTGTCTCCCATCTTTTGGCTACGATACCTTGGTTTCCCGGTGACGACGTTGAAAGGAAACCCTGCTCGACCTGAGCCCAATTCCCTTACTCTTGTTCGATATTTGATTTATATAGTTCTTTGTGAATTGTATACTGTGGATTGTTTTCTTGTTGTAATTGCAGGTTAACAATCGACGTTCAAAAGCGGAACGAAAACCTTACACGGATACAGTATGTGAATATGAGGAGCTTTAAAAAAGAATAGTCACCTGTTGGAATGTACTCAGGGATGCTAGGATTGATCCTCCAATCCAGACACTGTACTTCCTCTCAGGTGTGCGACGACCTTAATCTTCATGCTGCTCGGCGCAAGAGCAGTTATTTCCTTACTCATACGATCTGCAATATCAGGGAACATGTTGGAAAATGTGTGTGAAAACATGAGGTGAAATAAATTAAATTACTCAATCGACCATTGTATCTGTTTTGTGAAATGGTGTGTCCATTCACGTTTAGGGTGCGATTTTTTGGCGATAAGGTACCTCCAATTGGTGTCTTTTTGGACATAACTATTGACATACTATAAATAAGATATCCCTCACTTGAATTGGATATGGAATTTCGAAATTCACATCATATTTGAAGATCAAAATTTGAGTAATTTTCTGAGTCTTCATCATTGTTATGGTTTAGCCTTTTTAGACCTTTGTGGTTTAAATGATTTGTGATTTGGAGTGTTCAAATCACAAATCATAGTCGTTGTATCTTGGGAGACAAATTGCCAAAGTAAACTGTTAGCACCGTAGCGGTGCAATATTGTCTTAAGGACAAAGATTTCAAATCTCGCCTCGACATTTCTAATACAAAGCAATTTGTTGTTTTTGCTTGCTATTTTCCTAAGATACGCACCCATAAAATTTTTGTACCACAATCTTAAGACAATATTAGCAACAAATGGCTTCGTCGAGTACAACAACGACTCCAGTTCATCATGGTGAAAGGCCTGAAAAGTTCAATGGGAACTATTTCAAGCGATGTCAATAAAAGATGTTTTATTTGACAACCTTAGAGTTGGCAAGGTTCCTCAATGAGGATGCTCCTACTATTATGGAGAGTGAAACCGACAACCAAAAGAGGGTTGTGGTTGATGAGTGGAATCAAAGCGATTTCCTGTGCAAGAATTATATTCTCAACGGACTGGACAACACATTATACAATGTGTATTGTCTAGTGAAGACGACCAAGGAATTGTGGCAATCCTTGGAGAAAAAGTATAGATCCGAGGATGCTGGCATGATGAAATTCATCGTTGGACGATTCCTGGATTTCAAAATGGTTGATACAAAGCCTGTGATAGCACAACTACAAGATTTGCAAGTAATCATGTACGAAATTCATGCGGAGGGAATGGTTCTAAGTAACTCATTCCAAGTGGCCGCCATGATTGAAAAGTTGCCTCCGTCATGGAAGGACTTCAAGAATTATCTCAAGCATAAACGAAAAGAGATGAACCTTGAAGACCTTGTGGTTCGCTTGAGAATCAAAGAGGACAACAAAATTTCCGAAAGGAAGGAAAATTGGCACCAACATGAAGCACGAGTGAACTTAGTGGAAAAACACGCTGGAACAAAGCGGAAGTTTGACGGCATGACCTCCAAATCTGGAAAGGCGAACAAGTTCAAAGGCAAGTGCTACAAATGTGGAAAACACAATCACATGGCGAAGGATTGTCGCAATAAAGACGATCGCGGGAAGGCTATGGATCAAGTAAATGTGACCGAAGAAGATCGTCTCTCAATTGATTTGGATGATCTAGCGCTTACCGCTTGAATTAAATTGTGTATCTTTGAAAGTTGTAAACTCCAAGAATGGATTGATTCTAAATAAATGTAATGACGATATTTGTTGAAAGCAATAACATTTATGTATTACTTATTGTAGTGAATCTTATGGTTTGTGGCATGATTGTTAGGATCATTTAAACCATAGTTCGCAGCACAAACTGTTGTTAAATTTATTGCTTATATGGGCACTAAGTTAACAAAATCGCCATTCATTTGTTAGAAGAATCGTACGTCTCTAGAGTTTACTCACAATGATGTTTGTGATGGAAAGATTGTGCAAACTAGAGATGTGAGAAAATTAATTTGTTACTTTATCAATATTTGCACATGATATTGTTGTGACTTTTTTGCTATGAAGCAAAAACGAGGCCAGTGAGGTGTTTAAACACTTCAAGAATGAGATTGCAATAAAATTTAGCAAATGAGTTTTGCTATGGGAAATTGTGAGTAGAATATACTTGTATATGTCTAACAATTTGACGCTTAAGCTTGAATCTGCAAGACTATAAAATCTTGAGTTTCTAAGCTTTGTACGCTTAAAACACAAGTGATAAATCGAAGCCACAAATTTTGATTAGGCGTTGTAATATCTCAAATTGGTTCATTTTGAATTTCTAAGCTAGTACGCTTATAACATGAATTTGCAAGATTTAAAATCTTGAATTCAAGTTTTCTAAGTTAGAGCGCTTGAATTACAAATTGTGAACCAGGTTTGAGAATATTATCCAAGTTTCAACTTCCGTAAGCAAGTACGCTTAAATCCAAAATTTTCAAGAAATAAAAACTTGAATTTGAATTTGTAAGACGATAACACTTAGAACATGAAACATGAAAGTTTGAACGCCAATGCACTCATTACTACCCGAAGTTGTGGGGGTTGCAATTCTAGGATTCAATCACTTACCACATTTAGGCAATGACGAAAAACCTCGTGATTTAAGGAAAAAGAGTTTCCTACAATATTTGAAATGTGGGGATACTTGGCTAAACTAGAAATGAAGGCCAAAGTAAAGTCATAACAAACGTCAAATAAGTGACATGAAGAGTTTGACAAATCATGTTGTCAAATAGATCAACGAGTGTGACAAATGTGTACACACCTAAGCATATGTATGCTTATGTATTGATGATATGCTCATTGGAAAAGCAATTTAGAAATCATCAAGTAACAAAGGAAAAATGTGGACGATACATTTGTGACGTATGTGCATCAAGAACAATGCTTGGAATTAAAGTTTCCAAGACATTTTGAAGAATGAAATCTCAAGGATTAATTCGAGTTTCAAATTTTAAGCTTTGCTCTTAAATTTCAAGTTTACAAGAAATAGAATCTTGAACTTGTAATTTTTAAGAATCTATGCGCTTGAATATGAATTGTGAGTTAAAGTTGAGTATTTACTCTGATCTCGAATTTTGTAAGAAATAACGCGTTAACAACGCTTAAAATTCGATGATGGGAATATCCTAAAAGGATGAAATGATGCAAATGAGGTAATGTGATTACCAAAACTGAAGATATATTATTGTGGAAAATTCTCTATGGAAAACATATAAAGCTTCTTCGGCCGAGTTGCTTTATAAGTTGTTAGAGAAAAATCCTATGCATGCAACTAAAATGTGTTGCGATAATGCTATATGATAAAATGATCTCTAGTGATATAAATTGGTTAACCGAGAGATCATGTGGAAGTTTATCGAGGGGAATGAGGTTAAAACCCTATAATCAAAATCTCGTAGTGGATACCCAACCTTGTTGACTGGAGATCCTAAAATCTAGGTTCAAAAGAGACAACTAAATTATGAGATTGTATAAACACCTTGGAGATTAATCTCCAACCCATTCCTATGATAAGGGGTGTAGCCTGCAAAAGGGGTACGAGGATAGGCAAAAGGCCTTTAATGATTCCTAAGACATATAAGAATATGTTGGAGTATAGCGGGATACTCTTCTAGGAGATCACCTACGTGAGTCCGAAGTGTGGCCGCTTCAAAGAATGAAAAGCACTTATGAAACCAAGCGTGACCCATGGCCGAAACGGACACAACCGTAAGAAACCAATACGGATGTTAGAATTGTTATGGTGTAGGTTCAATTGTCTTGGTTTACATCAACGACTAAATAGTTCAAGACTATAAGTTCACTATTAAGTCAAGTAAATCCGATTGAATACTACTACGAAAGATTCAAAGCTGCAAGCTATCTCTCCAGATGTCATAATAGTTCGTTAAAAGTGCTCAATTGAATACATGCGTTAATTTAATTCATGTGGGGGATTGTTGAAAAATGTGCGTATGAAAACGTGAGGTGAAATAAATTAAATTGCTCGATCGATCAAGCATTATACTCGATCGATCGAGCGGGCCAGAAAAATTGTTCCTTTTGTGAACAGTAGCTCGATCGATCGAGCATTGTATCTGTTTTGTGAAATGGTGTGTTCATCCACGTTTAGAGTGCGATTTTTGACGATAGGGTGTCTCCAATTGGTGTCTTTTTGGACATAACTCTTGACATACTATTAATAAGATATCTCTCACTTGAATTGGATATAGAATTTCGAAATTCACATCATTTTTGAAGATCAAAATTTGAGTAATTTTGTGAGTCTTCATCATTGTTATGGTTTAGCGTTTTTAGACCTTTGTGGTTTAAAGGATTTATGATTTGAAATGCTCCTATCACAAATCACCGTCGTTGTATCTTGGGAGACAAATTGCCAAAGTAAACCGTTAGCACCGTTGCGGGGCAATATTGTCTTAAGGACAGAGATTCCAAATCTCGCATCGACATTTCTAATACAAAGACATTTGTTATTTTTGCTTGCTATTTTCCTAAGATACACACCCATAAAATTTTTGTACCACAGAACATAGTCGACCCACCACTGAGCACGATATTGCCATAGAGATCCTTCCTGATATCCACATCACATTTCATGATGGAATTGTATGTTGTTTCATGAATTCCTGCGGCTTCCATTCCAATCAATGACGGCTGGAACAAGACTTCTGGACAACGGAACCTCTCAGCGGCAATGGTGATAACTTGTCCATCGGGCAGCTCATAGTTCTTCTCAACATTCTTTGAAGTCTCCAGTTCTTGTTCAAAATCAAGTGTAACATATGCAAGCTTCTCTTCAACATCACAAACAATTTCCCATTCCGCAGTTGTGGTGAACATATACCCTCTTTCAGTTAGAATCTTCATGAGATAATCAGTGAGATCACGACCAGCAAGATCCAACCGCAGAATAGCATGTGGGAGTGCATACCCCTCATAAATAGGAACAGTGTGGCTCACCCCATCACCAGAATCAAGTACTATACCTGTTCATGAGAAAATACCTTTTAATATATGAGCAAATTTGGTGCACTTCATGTAGTCACCTTGTTTAAGGATCCACCGAGTACATACCAGTTGTACGGCCACTAGCATACAGTGAAAGGACGGCCTGGATAGCAACACACATGGTAGGCACATTGAAGGTCTCAAACATGATTTGAGTCATTTTCTCTCTGTTTGCATTGGGATTGAGAGGTCCCTCTGTAAGCAGGACAGGGTGTTCTTCAGGAGCAACACGGAGCTCATTGTAGAACGTGTGGTGCCAAATCTTTTCCATGTCATCCCAGTTGCTTGCTCGATGGGGTACTTCAAGGTGAGAATACCTCTTTTAGGTGCACCGGGTGCACCTAATAATTTTCCCCTTACAGTCGAGTCGAGCTGCTACTACAGTTAAAACTCAAAACTTGACTGGATCTTGGTTTAGGTCGAGTTCAGATCAAGCTTGAGCGTGTAACAGCGGCTAGAAAAAAAAAATATATATATATAGCAAAAAATATTAACATAAAAATGGATTGTACAAAAAGCTTACAGGATTAAAATATAATTTTAAGGGGGATAAAATGTAATTTTGGAGGGGCAAACTGTAATTTTTGGGCCAAAAAATATAATTTTTTCTTTAAAACAAATTAGGATAATAAAAAAAATTGGCAAGGGAGGGCACCTCAATGTGGCTCCACCTGATTTGATTTTTAAAAAGATTAATTAAATTAAGATTTTATCCTTAATTCTTTCATAAATTATATATTTATGAACTTTGCTCAAGTTCAAAAACATGCTCAAACTCAAGCTCGAACTACAGTTTTTTATCGAGTCGAGTTCGAGTATGGTGCTATTCAAACTATGGCCTACCCAAAATTCTATTGTAAATGTTTTGAAATTTTAGTCTAAATGTGTTTAGAAGATGGTTTGTGTTTTTTTAATAAATGTCTCATATATTAGAGGTTGTGTTATCATTTGCAATAAATAACTTTTACATTTCAAATGATATTTGATAAATGTGACATTGTAATGTGATGCATAAGGTATAGATTTTTTTTAAAAAAATTTTTTAAGGGGAAGGGAGTTGGAGGAATTTGTTTCGAACTCGAGACCAACTCTGGGGAAGGGGTATGACTTACCATTAGGGCACCACTATGGTAGTCCATAAGGTATAGACTGTATAGTAAAAGAATGATGGGTTATTTTATCGATTGGCCAAATAAATTACCAAGACCAAGTTATGCAGAATAGCTCGCTGGTATGGTTTAATCCGAAGTCGAATCTTGATGGTGAACAAATATGTATACTTGCATCGTAAGAGTGATGCAAGTGATATAAGAATTTTAGTTGCGGCCAACAAAACAGCGTCATACAAAACAAAAGAACACAATAGAGTTTTGCCAGAACAAAAACAGAGCAAAATAATAATCTAGAAGGCCAAGAAAACAGATTATTTGTGAAGAACGCAGCAACAGTTCTCACTCCCTATATCATCTGCAAGACACGGTGGCTGAACTTTCTGGTCACTGTACCAGACTGAGCGACCTTGAATTAGTTCATTCAAAAAGTAATCCAGCTTCTCAAGAGTAACATTAGGCATCACAATAGCGTGTGCCATGTTCCCCTCGCACGCAAGTTGCCAACGACGAACAAACTCCTCATCTCGAGGTCGTTCAAACACCACGGTGCTGCTCAGTTCATTAAGCATTGCGCTAATGCCTTCTGCGATGAGGCGGTCTTTCAAGTAATGAGCGTTTCTAAGGCATTTTTGTACTTCTTTTTGGAACCCTTTGTAGCCTTTTCTGTTCAGTGTGTACCATAGAAAGATTGGCGCATGGCCATTTCGGCTGCCCATGATTGTTGCATCTCTTGAGGCAAGATACTCAACGTTCCTTGAAAGAGTATTTATGTGCTGAAGCCTTGTGAGCTGCACACCACAAGGCATGGGGCATCCCACAAACTTGTGGCCAGAAACACTGACACTGCCGATGGGCTTCTTGAATGTAACCTTAGGTGCCTGCAATAGGACACAAACCACTAAGAGGAAGAAGAGAGTAGCAAACCAAATTCCTACACAAACTTAAATGAAGTGAACAAAATAAAGTTAAGGGCACTCTAAGAACTTGCATTCCCATGTTCCTCAGATACGAGAACAAGTCGGTTCTTAGGTTCTCTACTCCCCTTTACTATAGCATTTGAAACAGTCTGTGATGTAACACTTTTCAGCTCCAACTCCTAGAGTGTTTCTTAAATAAAGCACTTGCTTTAATGCTCCAGGAACTATTTTATAGGGGCACAACATTCATAGCAAAAAATGTTCCCCAAAAAACAATGAGTAAAAACTTGATCCTACAGCTGAATGTTTTTGCAGGACCTATGTTGGACAGATGAGTAGCATAGATAACGAAAAAATGATGATGAAGCTGAACAAGCACAATTTTAACATACCTTTTTGACAAATGGCATCATGAGCCCAAAAAGAGCGCCATCACAATGGATATAGAATCTATCGTGTGAAAATCCACATTCTTCAAGCGTCTGTATAACCAGATCAAGGTCGTCAACAGCCCCCTTAACCGTAGTTCCTGCATGTGGGCATTATTACCAATTTAGGGATATAAAACTGTAATGTTAGCCCTATTTGAGGTTTAGGTAAGTACAATCTCACACCACACATACGTGAACATACATTAGCTTGTACCAAACATGGAGGGAGAAATGAGAAAGAAGAAGAAATTACCTATGTTGACATTAATGATTGCAGGTTTGTCCTTGTTTGGAAGTAGCTTAGTTTTAAAATCAGTACAGTCTATTTCTCCTGTTACCAGAGTCCCAACTTTCACAGATTCCATTCTGTACATTCTTGCTGCTTTGAACACAGAGTAATGTGACTCTTTCGATGCATACAGAATCCCATCAGGAAACACTTCCCTCCTGTACAACGGAATAACGCATCAGCCATTTATTATGAAGTATGAACCTTAAGGCTTTCAAGCGAACACCACTTGCGTAAAACCGAATGGGGAAGACCTTGTTCAATTTATTGCCAACATAGAAAGCCACAAAATATGACATTAAAGTTAAACATACACTGTTATTAAGTTTTCATTCCAAAGTCCAAACAACACCAGATTTGTTAGAATAGTTGTTGACAATTATAAGTTGAATCAAGGAAACTTCTATTAAGAATTTATTTTCGTAAATTACATCCAAAATTTAATATTTACTTTTGTGGTTGAAAATATTAAAAGAATTAAGTAATTAATTATCTAAAATGTACAGCTAATCACAGGCTCATGAGCATTGCCTTTTGAATCCACAATTCTTTTTTAAAAAAAACAATAACTCAGAGTGGTTGATGGAATTTTGATCAACTCATACATCAGCATATTGATTTAATAATATCAAACTGTGATAGCAAAGCTAGTTTCTCAGTGTCTCGGAACCTGTGATCAACCATAATGATAATTGCATCAAATCTACAAAGAAACCTCTGTATCTGTAGTTAACCTCATAGACACAGACCAAAAGGTACCTTACCCTAGAAGGATGCCATGAAGATTGCCCTCAGTTCCACAATTTGTGATATATCCCCAATAATCCTCCTTTCCAATCTCCCACAGACGGGCAAACCAGTCCAAAACACCAATTTCGAACTGTCTTGAGTGCACACCATAGTTGCTTTCAATAAATGGATCTCCAAGGTTGTTAATAGAGAAATGCTGCAACTGATTAAGTGCTCCATAATCAAAGTCCAAATTATAAGGATATCCTGTGTTAAACAGAAACAGATTGATAGGCGTTAAGAACAATGAATTAGATGATTTCAAGTGACAGGGAAAGCTTTCAGAAGAAACTCCAGCTATAGATACTACAGCAAAACAAGTTACCAGAAGGTAAGACAAATTAAGCTGAACAAACATTGTAAAAACTTTCCATAACACCTCAAAAGAAAGGGGGGGGGAAACAACCACCACCAACAAAGTGCAACAAATATCTCTGGTGTTCCGTAATCTGGTCCCAATTAGACAATATTCTATGCTAAATTCAATTTTATATAAGTGTCAAAACTTCCTTTTAACAATAGTGCAGTGATAATTGATTCGACTTCTGCAGTTTCAATCGACTTCTCTGCGTAGACAACTTATACAAAGATACGCATGGTAGTTGCAAAAATTCCGCAGATAGAATACCTAAATGGTGCTTGGTCCGTTCGACGAGCGTTTTCCGGTATCTCGCCAATATGCCGGCCATATACGCTTCCTTATCCCCCGTCGATTCATCGTCTGCGTCGGGCTCCGTCACCTCCAAGCACGAGGTATGCACGTTCTTCCCTAAAACCATCTCTCTCTTCTTCTCTCCATCATCTACGGTACTAGAATCCACCACCGGCGGCACCTGCTCCGCTACAACCACCGATGGATCAAACGATTCCACGTCCGACAACGCCGTCAAAAGATCCACCGATTTCTCGTGCCCCAAAGTCCCGTTAGACGCCATCGGTGCATCAGTCTCTATGCCAGCCCCAACCATCACCGTAGCTGCTTCAGATCAGTAAAAAAGTGGGACTACACACATCATTTGATTAAGTTGATCAAGAAAACAACACAAGGATAAATAAACAAATGGCTACTAAATTTTATTACCTTGTAATACAATCGAGAATAATTACAGGAAATACTGAAAAATCGGCCGAAATTGGAGCTGGTGGCACAGGAAATGCGGTGCAACGAAGCTCGCGTGGCGTTAAGCTACACTGCTTATAATATTGAAGTTCTTAAATGGAAATCCATTTGGTCTCAAATTTGGAATTCTCTTCTTTCATAAAATACACGTAATTTTATACTGATCGAAAAATTTCCATTATTGGTTAAACAAAATATTTTTAAATTCTTTTGGGTCATGTTTGGAACGAAGTATTTCAAATCCATCATTTATATTTGAGTAGAAAATCGCAAATTTCCCATTTCAAATTTCCCATTCTTCTTGCATGCATTTTACTTTATATTTTGGGAGGATTTGAAATGACAACAATCTACATATCATTTTAAATCTATGAATTTCAAACGATTAGATTTATAATCCTTTACTTCAAATCAAATCCTTCAATCCAAATATTATGTTATTAAATTTAAAAATCTAAATATTACGTTATTAAATTTAAAAATCTGAACGTGTAAAGTATGATGTCATCCATAAACTTAGCCGGCAAGTTCCGAATGACGGTGATTTTGAAAATTAAAGGTTCTTTAGAAACAATTTAAAATTTGAGTTGTTTTTTAAATTCTTTTAGGGTGTATTTGTATCGAGAGATCGTTGATTTCAAATACATTTAATTGTTTAGATTAATTTATATTATATGCATTTCAAATAATACTAATTGTGATTAATTTGAAATGCATATAAGATACGCGTCATTTTAAATTCAAGTTTCAAATTCATTCGAATCAAATCTCTCTATTCAAATAAAATTCATGCATCGAACACAACATTCTATTTTAAAAAAAATTATGAAACTGTTGATAAGATCGAAAATAGAGACCTTCGTATTATTCCTTAAATGTTTCTTCTTTCTTTTTTCAGTGAGGGATGAGTTAAATCAATTTTTTTGGGTCAAGTGTGACTCGGACTCGAGTATGTTCAAAGTGAGCATGCGCTTATATCCATCCTGGCTACCGTGAGCTCTTCCTTAAATGTTTCAAAACCAAAATAATGTGTTTATATACTGAAAGTCTAAAATATTGATAACTAAATGATCTTTTAATATAATATAAATCCACCTTCGCTTTAAAGATTCGAGTTCGAATTTCGAAATATGCGAAAATATATTTAGCTCCTAAACTATATTTATGTTACATACAGCTTCCCGAAAAAAACAAATTGTTCATTATTTACCATTTTATAATGAACATCTGGTATCCCGAGGATTGTTAAATGAATCAACTTATTCCATTTAAATATAAAGTGTGAAAAAACATGACCAATTATTTATTCTATGGTCTCAATTTAAAATGTACTCAATAATAACACTTTAATAAATATATAATAAATTATGTTTATTAAATACAAGCACTACTTTTAAAGCTATAATTCAAGTATAATATATAGATACAAAGTTACAAGCCACAATATAATTAAGTAAAAATTTAAATGAAAATGTAAATAAGAATTAGATTTTACAAATTGTGACATTTGACTGCAATAGATTATTTTTTGTAAATTTAATTAGAGTTTTATCAGATCTCATATCAGTAATGTCCGGTATCATTTCAACGCTCCGACAAAAAACTCGATTATTGCACCAAATTCAAACTTTTATCTATATATTGTACTTGAATTATAGCTTTAAAAGTAGTGTTTGTATTTAATAAACACAGTTTATTATTATATATTTATCAAAGTGTTACTGTTAAGCACATTTAAATTGAGACGATAGATTAAATAATTGGTCATGTTATTCACACTTTATATTTAAATTATAAATAAAATAAGGTGACACAATTCAAGCGCACTAAAAGCTATGTGTCTTTTATACATACTAGTGTCACATGCACACATACGCGTACACATATAATTTTTTGTTTTGTCAAATTTAGTGGTAACTGTGAAGTTATATTTTTAATTTAATTTATAAAATAAGATGGTTTATTTTTTATGGAGTTGTTTAGAGCAATATAGTAATTTGCAAATAAGATAATATTATAATTACATATATTGGCAATGACAATATGGTTTAGGTCAGGTACAATGGTAATTATTAATATTGGCAAGGGTAATATTGTAATATGATATTATGTCCATTGAAATAACGTGTAATTTAAGTCGCTAAGAATGTTTAAGATGAATGAATTTCACATTAATTAAAATGAGATCCACCTAATTAGTGGATTCTTCAATAGTTAACACTTCACGTGGTACATATATGATGTGAATTTCAACGCTAGAGTCAGGTGTTATCCAGACTCTAATATTTAATTGTGTAAAATCATTTTGGATATGTGGATCCACACATTAGTGGATTCTTCAATAACTACACGTGTTTATGAGAATTTTGATGTTAAAGTCAGGATAACACCCTGATTATAGCATCAATAACTCAAAATTATTTGGGAGTGAATTCAATAACAACACTACACAGAATATATATATGATGAGAATTTTAGATGCTAGAGTCAGGGTAATGTCATAATCGCAACAGTGGTGGCTAAAATCACTTGGGTCACACATACCCAGTGTGATTTCGGGTTATTGATCAGCCTCGATAAATCTTATATGATATCACTGTCAATATCACGTAATTATTGAGCTCTAATGGATGTTTAATCTGCCACCTCGACTAACACTTTCTACATTTTTTTTCTAGGTATAGTGTCATAAGGGTCCATTTTCACGATTATTATTATTTTATTTATTTATTTATTTTAGAGTAGAATCCAATAATTGAACCCACCACGTGGTGGTGTGGGGTCGTTTCGGAGATTGAATATTCTACAAATCGATTATTTACTCATAGAATCAAGTGGGCCCAGAGAATCATGAGGCTGATACATATTTCTGTTTGTATACCCATAAAATATCCACTTTTTATTTGGGCTGAACAATGGGCGGGACCGGGGCCCAAATTTCAATCTACGTTCCCTTGAATATGGACCATGTACTACTCTCAAATAAATGTGGGCCATGTACTACTCTCAAGTTGGTTTGCTAGCCCAAGAATTGACCATCAAGGGCCACATGCGCCCCGCGTGGGTAAATTGGTGGTTTCGTCCTTGTAATTTGTTTAAGGATAATAAATTATATGAAACCCTAGTACATATACATGAAATTCCCCAATATTAAGAAGCTATGCATAAAAACCTCTATATTTTCTTAAATCCTGCATGAACTCTCATGTATTGAAATAATAGGCCCATATTTTCTTAAGCCTGCACAAAACCCCATGTGTTTATAGGCAACAACGCCTCTATTCTCTTAAACTCCGCGCTCAACTCTCATGTCTTAAAAAATAGAAAAAAAACCATCTATTTTCTTAAACCTTTTACAAACTAACATATTTTATTTAATATTGTTAAACTGTATATAAGCCTATATATATTGTATATGCACTTGTTTTTCATAAAACCTGCATATGTTTATATACAACTTATTTTTTGAAAACATGTTTGTAAACCTGCATATAAGTTTATATACAACTTATTTTTTGAAAACATGTTTGTAAATGAGAGGGGACTTCATGCAGGATTTAAGAAAATAGAGAGATTTTGTGCCTATTTTTTAATACGGGGGAGTTTCGTGCACATTTTAAAAAAAATAGAGAGGTTTTGTTGTCTATATTTAAAAACACAGGGATTTGGTGCAGAGTTTAAGAAACTTATCGGTTTTTTTTTTCCATATTTTGTTAACACATGTAAGTTTTGTGCAGGGTTTACAAAAAAATAGAGGGATAGAGGGGTATCTGGCCCTATTTTCTTTAACACATTGGAGTTTTGTACATTTTCGCTATATTATGGGTTTTCGTGCAATTTATCCTGTGCAAAATGTAAAATTTTTATTAGAGACTAAATCGCTATTCTAATCAATTTCATCACTAAAATTTAAACAACTTTATATGTTGTTATATATAATGTTTTTGGTCACTAGAGTAATTTCTAGCTCGTAATAATTGTTTTGATTCGTTATCATTTGTTTGTTCTTGATAAATGATACGGTATATTATGATGAGATAGCATATGATATGTATTTGTATCGGATGTTAAGTGATTTATATGACATTATATGGCTATATGATGAAATAATGTGTTGCCTTTAGTTGTCATCTTGCATAAAATAAAATGGTTTTACTTGCACATTTTTATTAAAACATTGAATCAAACGTTTTTGCCATTTTTAATTTCTTAAAGTACTAAGACATATAACAAATTTTTCCCGCAACCAAATTTTAAGGATAACATCATGTAACCTTCAGTTATGACAAGTGTCATCATTCTATACATTTGTGTATAGAATGACAACTCGTGTCAGAAATGATAACATTTGGCCATAGGATGCTACCCTTGAATTGAACCGTATATCCTTAATCTACTACGCTTTTTTTCGTCTTCATCTTTTTTGATAAAGAACCAAGCTTTGAACTTGTTCTTAAATTGGCTTATGTTTTTAAGTAACCCGAATTGTGCATTTATTGGATCATATCCTCTATTTTCTGGGTCGTTACATTTCATATAATACATGACAAGGCACGACAACAAATTTATCCATACATATTTTATTTTATTTTTGAAAAAAAAATAAGAGAGAAAATCTATTCAATGGTTATATCCTGTTTGTGCAAAGGATTGGGATTTGGGCATCCATACCAATCAAAATGGTCAAGAAAGTGATTTGTGACGGAACTTAACAGGCATGATGCCATCTGTGTCGAGCCAATTTATTGCGAAATCGATTTGTGTCGAGCTAATGAGGAGGGGATGGCTCGAACCCGAAACCTCGAGCTCTCTTACTAGAGTTTGTAACACCCCAAAAATATCAATTACAAAATTATACAAAAATAATGAGCTATCTTAAATGCTACTAAAATAACATCCTAAAATAATATTAATAATAAATTATCATTTCAAATTAATTCTATGACTTATTATTTGGCAAAACTTACCATACACATGTCAAGACCATAACACATCACTCCATGCACACAATGGCTATAAATACACTCAACCTCATCAGATTTAGGCGCAAATTTTCGGGTTAGGAAATAGTGAAAAGATAAGGGGAAGGTAAGCCAAAATCCCCAAAAATTCAGATAAATCTCAAACCTTCTTCAAATATTCTAAGAAAATTACAGAAGATTCTAATTACATCCAGAAACCATGTAGTGAAGGTGTAACAAAAACAACAACCAATTTCGTCCAAAAAATCAAAATCTCGAAGAACATGAGCTGGAAATTTGGCTACAAAGGATCATATCAGGTTGAGTTTTCATGCTCTTGGTTCTCACCTTTTCAATCGGATTTTGGTCTTGTGTATAAAATGAAAGTGGTTAAAAATGTGTTAAAATTTATGGGTGTATCGGTCGATTGCCCAAAATGTCGCCGTACGTTTTGATTTCTAGCGACCGAAACACACTAGTTAGTAATTTTAAAAACTCAAATTATGGGCAAAATCGGTTGGGAATTTCATAATGTTTTCTGAACGAAAGTTGTAGATCACGACACGACAAACATGCCATAAAATTTTCAACAGCGCGTGGCTGTCGGAACTCCGTCACGCGCCGTCACGGCTGCGCCTGAATTACACGCGCCTCCCCGATATCGAATTTTTCGACGGCCGGACATTTCTAGACTGATTTTAGGCATTTCTGGAAAGTTTAATGATTTTTCAACTTCTTGTTGAATTATCATGAATTTTTAAAGTCTTATTCAAAATTACACGGACAAGGTTTGTACAAACAATGATTTTTAGAAAGATTCGACCACTTAACTGGGTTACTAATCACCATGATTACTTATATTATGTTTATAGGAATTTAATTGACAACTGGGTTCAAAATCAAGTCAATCCAGTAAGATATCAAGTAGTAAGGTGAGGTGTACTACAGAATTCTTGTTATATAGTCATTTTGGCATTTAGACTGGAATTTACAGTAACTTGTTATTCCTTATCTCACCTTTTATATATTATCATCATATTGTACATTATCTCGTTCCATTGGTCATCTTGATCTGCATGTTTAATTATCTTGAATGTTATCGATTACTAATTGATCCTTTGATTGAACGAATCTTTTGACTGAATGAATGTAGCCCTGGATATTTATCCACTGGACAATGCGGCTTCGGCCCGGAAAGTGAATCCAATGAACAACGGATGACAGTCAGGGTATATGGTTTATCTGAACAACGCGCACTGTTTCACGGTAGGGGGAATGGTTCACATTGGATCGTAAATGAATGATTGTACAGATCCTATCTGAATATGTGGGGAAAAGTGCTACACCGAACTGTCCGGTGGGAGCCACCTCTTTAGCCCACGATACCGGTGGGCACCACCTCTTTAGCCCACGATATTCACTCTAAAATCTTATATCGTCAATGTTCATTATTGACAATTACTTGATTGCAAGATCTTTGTTACATGACATATCATATTGATACATCACACTGTTTGATAATTACATATATTAAAGCTAATGTTATTCCCTCACTAAGTCCCCAAAGACTCAACCTCTGTTTTCCTTGTTATTTATTGTGAGTTCCAGATACAGGAATATCGGAGCCAGGACCAGAGGAAAATTAGGAAAAAGGGAAATGTGGGCTTGCCGGGACTGTTATAGTATTTTCTCTTTTATTAAGTGTCGGACCATTATAAGGAGTTTGTACTGGGATGTATGTTATTATTAACTAGTTTGTAAAAATGCTTCCGCTACCGTAAAATGAATGATTGACTAAACGCTTCCGTAATTTCCGAAAAGGTTTAAAACTCTCGTACATATTCAGAGATAATGTGGTACCAAATAAGAGATAAAGTAATATGTCCCGATCGGGTCCCACAGAGGTGGTATCAGAGCCCAGGCTCCCAGTTTTTCTGAAATATTTTTGGGTAATAGAATAAACTCCACAAGAATTTTAAGCTTTGGGTTGTAAGACATTGATGACTAGTTTATTTCAGGGTAAAAGTCTATAGTGCTCGTACAAGAATGCTTAGAACACATTGGTAAGAAAGAGCAACCAACTATTAGTAACCTAAAGAGTTATGTGCATAAGTCGAGCTAGAAAAAAGTTTCCTCTTTTGAGGCTATTATGGTTGACATTTAGATCGAGTAAACCAGGAACAACCAATGAGGATTGATAGTATATCACCAAACTTTATTTTTCCACAGTTGTCAGTATTTCAGAGAATGGTGACTTAGCCTTACTCTAGTTAATTAATTTCATTTTGTGCATTACGCATTATTAATATTAACACCTGATTTAAAAGTAATATGTTTTAAATCACCAATTTCTTATAAATTTGATGATGTCGTCAAGAAATAATTCACGAGCTAGGAATTAATGAGATATACAATTTTGTGAAAATCTAGTAGTATTTTACTTATATAATCCTGTAACTGATACATTATAATTACGTGTAAGGGTGTCATTGTCGCTTGGTGGTAGCTCTCACACGAGAAATCAAGGAAATGAGGGAAATTCTCCAGAAGAAATACGTAACCCAAGAAGGAACGGAGAGCAAGAAGAACAACATCCTTGATAAGAGACCCCCAACAGGAATGCGATGGAAATTTTATTGCAGTTCATGCAATTCTGTCAACAAAATCAGCCACGAAATGTCATGAGGAATGAAGAACCATTAGATACAACACTTGAACGATTTTCTGAGATTCCACCCACCTAAATTCTACGGAACCCCTAATGACCATCACGCAGAAGAATGGTTGCTCAAAGTTGAGAGAATTTTTACTGTTCTAAACTATTCTGATGAACAAAATGTCAGCTTTGTTGTCTATCAATTTGAAGATGCAGCTCATCATTGGTGGAGAGTCATAGATCACCAATGGAAAAGAAATCAAACCCCGAGAACCTGGGTGAATTTTATACGTGCATTCAAGGAGAAATATGTTATGCAGGTAATACTGAACACCCGTGAACGAGAGTTTATGGATTTGGTACAAGGAAGACATACTGTAGCAGAATACGAGGCCGAATTCCACCGACTAATTCACTATGCTCCACATTATATGGATGATGAACAAAGGAAAACTAAGAAATCCATTCAAGGCTTAAATCTTGATATCCGTTGGGCCACACTATCCACCGAATCCACTAATTATCTTTCTGCAGTCAACCAAGCGTTAAGAGTTGAATCTGATTTCAAATTGATCCAACGAGAGCAGAGGGAAAAGAGGCTTTATAACCCAAATTTGATAGAGACAAGCAACAAGAAGAGAAATCTTAGAAATGAAATAACTGGAGAACCAACTGGGAAGAAACCACAAATAGACTTGGGTAATATTAATGCACCGAAATATGGCTATTGCAAGATGTCCACTCACGAGGAAGATAACTGTTGGAGAAAGAACGAAAAATGTCTGGTCTGTGGAAGTGAACAACATCGTATCCAGGATTGCCCAAAAAGGACACATAAGACACCACCGCCACAAAAACCTAGAATCCCAGCTAGGGCTTATGCCCTAATGGGAAATGAAGAAGTTGACTCGATCGTTGTGGTTGAAGGTACTGTTATTTCACTTTCAAAAGTTGGCTAAATTTTGTTTGACCCTAGAGCTACACATTCTTTTGTTCTACCATTTTCTTTTTCAATTGTTATTAGAACAATTGACATATCATCTAGAAATCAGTTTACTGATAAGAATTGAGTAACCACCAACATCGTCTATAAGAATTACCTACTATGAACCAGAAAATCTGGCAGATTTAATCAAGGTACATACATACATGATTATGATATTATACTGAGCATGGATTGGTTGTTCAATCATAAGGCTCACATATACTGCTAAGGAAGTGACTCCACCAGGTGCTACTACACCAGCTACCAAAGATGCCAGCAATCATAAATGACAGATGGTTGTAATATCTATATTGGGAATCAGGGACAGTTATAAGAAAGGAGAAACTCAAACCAATGTAAATTTGGATACCAGAAAGGAAATCTCAGCATAATCATTATTGAGGTTAGATTTGAGCCTAACATTTTTCTCTCTTTAAGTCACTCACTCTTTTCAGCCAAAGAACGTTTTGCGGACGTAAACTACTCTGCCCAGTTTATTTGTCAATTCAAATCCAGCTAAGGACTAATTAGGACTTGATATCAAAAGTTTGATGTTGATATTGACAATTTCTTTGAATACCTATGCACTACCTTCATTCCCGGGTAGTGGTAAAAACATGTCTTTTTCTTGGACCATAGACTTCATTTCTACTTCTTAATTCTTACCCAGATACTAAAACTTATCATTAATATCGACACATATGAGATCGCCGAATGTCCGTGAATTCATCTACTCAATCATTCTCCTTCTCCAAAAATATGCACCATGGAGAAATAGAGGACATCAACACAACCACCGCAATGGATACCTCTTAAGGGTTTGAAGGGATCGCTATTCATAACTCAGAGTAAACAGAGGCTGCTTAACAGACAGTAAAAAGCTACGAGTGTAGTTTCCTCGACTTGACAACAACAAGCAGATCCCTAGAGAAATAGTTAATAGAAGATCGACTTAATGAAGAGCCACATTATGTAAACTACATAACTCATTTTGAAGGGAGCTAGGACATGGAAAGAAGATTCCAACTTAAGACTTCAGAGTTTTGCGGTGACAATAATGGAATCTGAGGACCAGATTCCTTGAGGGATGGAGATTGTAACACCCCAAAAATATCAGTTACAAAATTATATAAAAATAATGAAGCTATCTTAAATGCTACTAAAATAATCATTCTAAAATAATAATAATAATAATAGAATAAAATTATCAATGCAAATTAATTTTATGCCTTAATATTTGGCAAAACTTACCAAACACATGTCAAGACCATAACACATCACTCCATGCACACAATGGCTATAAATACACTCAACCTCATCTATTATAGGCACACGTTTTCGAGCTTTAACATGCTGGAAATAGGGTTAGGAAATAGTGAAAAGATGAGGGAAAATTAAGCAAAAAAACCCAAAATTCAGATAAATCTCAAACCTTCTTCAAATATTCTAAGAAAATTACAGAAGATTCTAATTACATCCAAAAACCATGTAGTGAAGAAGGTTAACAAAAACAACAACCAATTTCATCCAGAAAATCAAAATCTCGAAGAACATGAGCTGGAAAATTGGCTAGAAATGATCATATCAGGTTGAGTTTTCATGCTCTTGGTTCTCACCTTTTCAAACGGGTTTTGGTCTTGTGTATAAAATGAAAGTGGTTCAAACAGTGTTAAAGTTTATGGGTATATCGGCTGATTGCCCAAAATGTCACCGTGCGTTTTGATTTTCGACGACCGAAACACACTAGTTAATCATTTCGAAAACTCAAATTATGGGCAAAATCGGTTGGGAATTTCAAAATATTTTCTGAACAAAAGTTGTAGATCACAACACGAAAAACACGCCATAAAATTTTCAGCCGCGCGGGGCAGCCAAAACTCCATCACTCGCCGACACGGCGGTGCGTGAATTACACGTGCCTCCCCGATATCGAATTTTTTGACGGCCGAACATTTCTGGACTAATTTTAGGCATTTCTGGAAAGTTTCGTGATTTTTTGACTTAATGTTGAATTATCATGAATTTTTAAAGTCTTATTCAAAATTACCCGGACAAGTTTTGTACAAAAAATGTTTTTAGAAATATTCGACCACTTAACTGGTTACTAATCACCATAATTACTTATATTATGTTGATAGGAATTTAATTGACAACTGGGTTCAAAATCAAGTCAATCCAGTAAGATATCAAGTAGTAAGGTGAGGTGTACTACCGAATTCTTGTTATATAGCCTTTTTGGCATTTGGCCTGGAATTTACAGTAACTTGTTATTCCTTATCTCAGCTTTTATATATTGTCATCATATTGTACATTATCTCATTTTATTGTTCATCTTGATTTGCATGTTTAATTATCTTGAATGTTATCTATTACTAAGATCCTTTGATTGAACGAATCCTTTGACTGAATGACTGAATGAATGAAGCCCTGGATATTTATCCACTGGACAACGCGGCTTCGGCCCGGAAAGTGAGTCCAATGAACAACGGATGACAGTCTGGGTATATGGTTCATCTGAACAATGCACACCGTTTCACGGTACAGAGAATGGTTCACGTTGGATCGTAAACGAATGATTGTACAGATCCTATCTGAATATGTGGGGAAAAGTGCTACACCGAACTGTCCGGTGGGAGTCACCTCTTTAGCCCGCGATATTCACTCTAAAATCCTATATCGTCACTGTTCATTATTGACAATTACTTGATTGCAAGATCTTTGTTACATGACATATCATATTGATACATTACAGAGTTTAATGATTACAGATATTAAAGCTAATGTTATTCCTTCACTAAGTCCCCAAAGACTCAACCTCTGTTTTCCTTGTTATATATTGTGAGTTCCAGATACAGGAGTACCGGAGCCAGGACCAGAGGAAAATTAGGAAAAAAGGAAATGTGGGCTTGCTGTGACTGTTATAGTATTTTCTCTTTTATTAAGTGTCAGACCATTATAAGGATTTTGTACTGGGCTATATTTTATTATTAACTAGTTTGTAAAAATGCTTCCGCTACCGTAAAATGAATGATTGACTAAATGCTTCCGTAATTTCCGAAAAGGTTTAAAACTCTCGTACATATTCAAAGAGAATGTGGTACCAAATAAGGGATAAAGTAATATGTCCCGATCGAGTCCCACAGAGCTGATGTCAGCTAGGTCACAAGACCTTCGACAAGAGAAGATGTATTTCATTCCACTATGTTGGAAGTCAAATTTATGATGTATCCTTGTCGATGGTAAAAAATAGTTCTCTATTATGAAAAAAATTATTTGTATCTATTGACTCTCTCGTTGGATTCTCGCTCGAAGACCTTTTTGACTAATCCAAGGACCAAAATGTCTAGATTCATCCGGTTAAGTTGCCCAAATTTATATAATCAGAATATTTAGGGTATTTTTGATTCTTTGTTAAACAAAAAATTAGATATATATATATATGGAAAAATAGGGTTTTTGGCAACGAATCCCCCGTGGTTTTCCAAATAGATAATTTATACTCATGTGATTTGAAATAAACAATTTACCCCGTGATTTTCAAAATAAACAGTTAATCTCCCCTCTTTGTTTGAAAATATGTAATTTACCCAATATGATTTTGTGAATATGTGTAAAACACCCTATCCGTTTATGATGTATGAGGAGACAATGTGCTATATTTTACAAACCACATTAGGATAAAATACCTCTTTACAATCCACAAGGATGTACATTGTTTATTAGCGATATAATAGGAAGGTAAAATGTCTGTTTAGTCTTTACAAACCATATGTGATAAATTACCTATGAACGAGATCACATGAAGGTAAATTGTCATTGACTCGGAAAAAATGTATTGAAATCCACGCCGCATCAAGACATAATTTTTCTCAACCATATATAGAGCTTCACGAGATATATTCCATGTCAATTATGATTTGTATAGCTGTGCACATGATATTGTTTGGGAGTATAGTAATGAGATAAATAAATCAAATAAAACTTGAAGAAGACACATTATATAACCTAGAATTCCATTGAAATGTAGGAAATGCCTCCATGTATATTGATATGTGTATGCACGGGCGGAACAAGAAAAAAAGTTTTGGGGGGCGATTTTTTTTTTTATAATACTTAAGGGCTAAAAAAATTTTGGGGGTGCAAAAAAAAATTTTATGACAAAAGAAGGGTAATTTTTTTTTTTTAAATAAAACTTTTTTTAATTTTTTTTTTTTGGTGGTAGGCGCACCCCCGTCCCCTAGGTCCGCCCCTGTGTGTATGCGTATAACATTTCAATTCTTTAGCACCAACCAAGCTTGTTGGTAAGGTCATATCAAAAGCCCCTCAACACTTCAAAAATTGGCTGTTTCTTTCCCAAGTTAGCCTTTGTATTGGAAAATCCTCTTTGTTTCTTCTTTCTTTTCAATCAGTTTCTTTTTGGTCTTGTTTTTATTTGGTTGATCAGATCAACCATACTTTTGTTTACTTACCCTTTTTAGCATATGATCATAATGTTATGTCGGTAATTCGAAAATTGCCCCATTATATGTTGAATACTCACGACATGATATAAAGTGGATACAACGGGATATGTATCAAGAAAATTTCGTCACTTCTAAATTATAATCGTGACTTCGCTCGTGATCTACTTCATTTAACAATGAGGCACATACAGGAGTTCGGCTCGGCCTCCGGATTAAATGTTATTGATGATTGAAGTACTTTGTTATCATTGTAAGCTGAAAATATAACTCTATGATTAAAAAATAAGTACTCACATCAATTTGTTTTTTTATTTACTTTTATAAAAAAAAATCAAACTAATTTATTTACTTCCAGATTGATCTAATTTTCTAATACAAAATTTTCCATTCTTTAACTCGTTTATCAAATCAAATCCTTATATCGAAGTAAATTTAAAGCTTTCAGTGAATTTTATAGTACTATTGGCAATTTTTATCAATTATTTTGCCACCTTTGAAGGAATCAGTTTGAAATATATATACACACAAACACACACAAAATTTGATTTTAGTTTCAAATTTTTTTTTCAAAATATCACACATTTTTAATTTCGTTAATTATCCTGTTTTCGCAGTGGAAGCGCTCCGCTCCCTGTTCCTATCATAGAACTGCCCAGAAAGTGATATTTATTTATGAGGTTGCATGATGAGCTTGGGCCATTTTTTTTTAAATCTGTGGTCTTAATAATTTTAATGATATTTTTTTTTAAAGCATAAATAAGAAAGAAATACATCAAGCTCAATAATGAGCTAGCGACATAATTTACTTCGATGAGATACTGACAACAAATCTTCAGTGATTTTTCAAATAGGCACCATAGTGGTATGAAATATACAGTTTATATACTGTATGATTTGTTTACACTATAAACTGTTTACCCCTTATATATTAACACCACTTGATTCGGTAACCGGAAAATTTTATATAATGAATACAATTCATGAAATGCACGAGAGATGAATGTGATTTCAAGAACAAGAATTTTTTTGAATATTGCAGTAATATCTTCTAATACTTGCATAATATTTTTTTTTCTAAAAATATGAATCCACATATATGGAATCCCATAGGATCTCTTCTTATAATACTTTTACTGTGTGTGTTATTGTATTATTTGTTGTGTTTAGCCCTTGGAGTCCTCGGCTTTACGACCCTTTTGCTTTGTACTCATCTACATAAGATTATGCGGGTTTGGGGTTCATGTTTATGCTCTTTTGATTGGTATACTATTTGGTCTAATTGGGAGTGGTAATGTTGTCTAGCTTCACTGCTGGGTACCGATTGGTAATGACTACTAGGACTCTTGGTTTCGTGTGTTATTCAATTGTGTGTCTTGATCGATGGAGTTCATTGCGGAATTTGGTTACAAGAGCCTGTTTGTTTGTCGATCATTTATCAGTTATTGTCTCATATTTACAAATCTTTGTTGCTTCAGCTGATTTGGAAGGCAGTTCTTATGTTCTACCACATGCTGGACTATATGGTTTGAGAGGACCTACGTTGATTCTGATGGTCCCTGTACTATCAAGGTCAAACTATTGTGCTTTCGTGGTGTTTGGATTTACTCGCACTTCCTTCGAACTTTGTAGTTCTCCTCTTCTTCAATGTGTATTATTCTTATTTAGGATGGACAATTATATTTACTGATTTTATCCGTCTTGTTTTGTTATCGAATGTGCTTTTTTATAATATAATTATTATTTTATGTTTTTTAAAAAAACCCATAGGATCCTTTGACAGGAGCAATGCTAGTACATGGCATTAGAGGTATATGCGTTGCATTTGTCGAGTTCACATACACTTCGATATCTACTCCCCTTGTATTTCCCGGACGCAAATAAACAACAATTTATGTCATTTTCACTACAAGTAACTTGTTATATATTTGTAATAAATTAAATATCATAATAAGAATAGTAATAATAATAATAATAATACAGATTATAAACTTGGGTGTACTTATATTAAACATTTTCCCATTAAATTATATAATTAAGTTTAAAATTTGTTATTTTCTCGTAAAAAAAGAATATTATAGAGAATATAATATCCATAAAATAAAAATATCACTGCGAATAATATTATAGAAAAAAAATCAATGTATTTCGAACACTATTGATAGCAGTGTTTGGTTTGGTTAGGTTGACACTAAATCACAATGCTAAAAAATCGGTTGAAACCGGATTGCATCGATAAAAAACCTGTTCAACCAATGAACTGATCAACCGACGAACTGGCCGGTTCCTTTATTTTTCTTTCTTTTTTAAAATTTACTTTTTTTTAATTTTGTTAAAATTATAAATCAAATTTTTAAAACAAAATATATATTATATATACTTTATTGTTATTGAAATAATTACAAAATAATATTTTATGTATGTCTTATCAAAAATCCATATAATTCCATAAAGCTGTCTTGTATATTATATATAAATATATTTAGTTTATTGTAAATTATAAAATTTGTTAATCATTTCATAATTTTTTAAATGTTTCTTACGATTTTGGGATATTGTTCTTTTTGCTCATTGCTTGTTGTTTTTTAGATGTTTTATTGTTATTCTTTATGTTGGACATTTGGATTGATGTGATTTTTGAATTGGATACGTTATATTGCTGTAATGATATTTCTTTATTTTGAAAAATTAGAAACTATAGCAAATACATGATATATATTCTACAAAAATTAAAATAGATATTACATAATGCTGATGTCATTACCGATTGAACCAAGGGTTTATTCGATCAAACTGATAGAACCTGTAATCAATGATCACACTGATTTCATGTTCAATCCGATTTTAAACACTGGTTGATATAGATAATATTTTGTTCATAAAATCAAACAATAACATTCGTAAGATTCGTCCAATTAGGCCAATCAAGCTTACAATTCATCAACTAATAATTGTCCGAATCTAAACATGTAAAAAATAAGATATTAAAATAAAATATATTTTAAATAAAAATATATAAATTAACATATCAACTACTTTAAATCAATTATATAGAGTCGGCGCATAAGTATATGTATCAATGCAAACATCATCTTCAAAAGCTTAATTCACGAATTTCAACAAATATGATAAGCTTTCCTTATTCTCATTAAAAAGAAACATGTGATAATTTTGTAATACTTTGTTCAAAATTAATGGAGCGACTGTTACTATTTTATTAGTAATAACTCAGCGCGAAAAAAAGAGAGAAAATTGAAAGCCGAACAATGTGTTGAGTGGAAGCAAAGGTACGACTCCCCAACATCACTTCACTGCTTAATATTTGTGGGGTTCCCTGGCAAGATTTCGGAATTTCTGCCGGTTCTGCTGCTGATGTTTGTCTATACTCCATTCTTTTTCTTCAAATTTGATTTTGTTGACTGACTTTTTCTCATACGCGAAGACCGAGTTGTTTTCTTCTCCATTTTTACATTTTCTAGCTCTACTTTTGTGCCGACGACGCCGGAATCTATTTGAACCGGGAACTGCTGCTTCCGACGCCGGAGGCAGCTTTTTTCCCCAAAGGGACTCTGTCAAAGTTCAGTCTTTTTCTAGACGTTGGATTTTGTTTCATCATTCTTGGTTCTGGAAAAAAAGGTTCTGAGCTACAAGACTTCTGTTTTCGGGTGGCGTGTTACAGATCTGTGGGAGGTTAAAGGCGTGGTTTTGTTGTTATATGTGGAGGTTTTGGTAAACTTGAAAGGGGAGGGGAGGACGCTTGGTGTTGCTGTGGATGGTGGCAGTGAGCGGCCGCGATAATGAGTGTAAGGCCGTGGCGGCGGCGGGGGGGTTGAGGTGAGCCTTTCTCATGGAATGGAAGATCTTAATAGCTGTGGTGATACCGACCGTGACATCGAGCGGGTATTTTCTTTTTCTTGAAAATGTTATTTTTAAGGCTAATTTGTTTTCCTGGTAAAAAAAAAAATTCCATTGTCTGTGTTTCCGGAGTCTAGATTTTTTCTAGCCTTTCAAGCTTTGATTATGACTGAGGTCTAAGGCTAATCTGTTTATCTGGTAAAAAAAATCCATTGTCTATGTTGCTAAAGTCTAGATTTTTCTAGCCTTGACAAGATTTGATCATCAGAGGTTTTAATTTTTAGACTCCCTGGTGCGGACTACCTAATGCATTTTTTCCCTTACATAATTCCCTTAATTATGTAGCTTTGATTATTCTATAACGTGCCAGTGTTTTAATTTGGATGGTAATATGGTGGGAAGATTTTGAAAATGGGGAGTTCAATAATTACACTAGAGAGGCCTTCTAAAACTGATGTCCCCTAATTTGGTGTCTCTTTAGGGATCAGTTGCCTTGTTAATTTAATTTTCTTTGTTACTTTCAATTTTCAAATTTTTTTTTGTCAATACGCCTATGTATGTTCAAACAATTAAATTGTATATAAACTGTATCTGGACATGCAGTTACTCGTGTAGCCCGTGCAAATGGAACAATTGCTATGATTTGTAGCTAAGAGTAAGAGAATTCCATAATGAATGCTCCACTTGGCTTAACATCCTTTGCAACATTGGCCAATTCGAGCATTCAATGAATGTATGAGAGTATGACAAAACATCCCAGTGGCGTAAGCAGGGAACAAGTATCAAGCGTAGTAGATGATAAGAACCAGTAGGTGATCCGCGTATCAATATAAAATCACCTGTTGCAACTTTGCCATTTCTAGTGATCTGGGGAATTTCTCTGGTTCTGAAACTGGGAAAACAAATAGAATGAAATTACTTACCATTCTATCACACTAAGTCGTGGACAAGTAAATTCTTATGGTATGAAATTCATACTATGAATAATGATTTGTAGATTTTTATATTTTATGTGAACTGGTGCTGAGCATGATTGCTCGGAAACTTGAGAATAATGTGAAAGTAAGTAATCAGAGATTGGATTTTAACTTTGGCTATAAGCTTTAAGCTCATAATATTTAGTTTTCTGCATTTTTTACTAATAATTGTCAGTATATCAGATTTTGTTTCTCAACTGTATCTGGTTGTGATTTGTTTGTTTTACTTTACATAGGTGTTGATTGCTCTGAAGAAGGGTGCTCAACTCCTTGAATATGGCAATAAGGGAAAACCTAAAATTTATCCATTTAGACTCTTTGATAAATCCTACAGACTTTATATGACAATGTCAGACACATACTTTTACTGTCATTTTTCTTACGACTCTGTTTGTTTCTTTATGTTTTTCAGTTACTCGGCTTGTTTGTTCATTTGTGAAATAAGTTATTTAGCTCATCCACTCAGTACATTTCAGTTCCTTGATGTCTTTGTTCTTTGCCATGCTAATGGTTGTTTTAATATTGCAGGGCGGAACATCTTTAATCTGGGTCTCTAGTAGTGGTGAAAGAAGTTTGAATTTAGCTTCAGTTTCAAGAATTATTGCTGGGCAAAGAACTGTGAGATTTTTGAGTCATGCCATCTTACTGATATGCTTTTCTCCAGAATTTGCTCAAAATAGATGTTCCTTCAGTTTCAGCATCTACAGTGCATCTAATATAGAGTTTGGTTCTAATGATTCTTATGAACTTGTACCAGGGTGTGTTCCAACGAAATCTGCGAACTGAAAAGGACAACTTGTCCTTCTCCCTCATTTACAACGGAAAACAATCCCTTGACCTGGTTGGTGCCACCAAAAGTTTTCTTTAACAATCGGTCTTTATATTTTTTGCTTCTTATTGTTGATCTGTACCCATTTCTTGTTTTGGTACCAGACCTGCAAGGACAAAGTTGAGGCAGAAATCTGGACAGAAGGCTCATCTCGACAACGGGGCGTTCAAAAATTGATGGATGGGGTGATGAAGGTCTCTATTTTGATGTGGGTCAGATGACTTCGCATAATTTTTTTTTCGGTTTTTTAATGTTACTGTTCTAGTAAATGTAATAGCGGGTGTATCCTTCATTAAGTTCCCAAAGATTACAAATGTTTAGAACGTTCTTTGCGAGTTCAAACAACATAATCTCTCCTCTAATTCATCTGTTATAAGAAGATGTAACATATTGACCTATCATCTATTACAGGACAACAGAGACTTGCAATTAAATAGTCCGACTACTAGTTCTCTGAAGAGCTATCGTCCAGATAATCCATTTCGTTCAGATAGGGCATGTGTATCTTTGGATCAAACAATTATGCAATTAAAAGGATCTGCTTCAGATGCTTTACGGGTTAGCATATCTAGTATCCCCAGTACTTCCAGTCATGGTTCGGCACCTGATGATTGTGAAGCTTCGGGCGATGTATATATATGGGGTGAAGTTATATGTGATAATGTCATCAAGGTTGGGCCGGAGAAGAATGCTAGCGCCATTAGCACAAGGGCTGATGTTTTGCTCCCGAAACCATTGGAATGCTGCATCGTTCTTGATGTTCATCATATAGCTTGTGGGGTCAGGCATGCTACTCTAGTCACGAGACAAGGTGAAGTCTTCAGTTGGGGTGAAGAATCTGGGGGACGGCTTGGCCATGGAGTTAGGAAAAATGTATCTCAACCTTGTCTGGTGGAATCCTTGTCCTTTTGCAATGTTGATTTAGTTGCATGTGGAGAGTTTCACTCGTGTGCTGTTACAACGGCCGGTGAACTTTATACATGGGGTGATGGTACACACAATGCCGGGCTCCTGGGTCTTGGCACGGATTTATGTCACTGGATACCAAAGAGAATTTCAGGCCCTCTGGAGGGAATTCAAGTTGCAAAGGTTACTTGTGGTACATGGCATACCGCATTGATTACATCTACTGGACAGCTGTTTACATTTGGAGATGGAACTTTTGGAGCTTTGGGCCATGGAAATAGAGAAAACACCTTGTATCCAAGGGAAGTCGATTCTCTATCAGGGTTAAGGACAATTGCTGTTGCATGTGGAGTTTGGCATACTGCTGCTGTTGTTGAGGTTATCGTAACCCAGTCTAGTGCAAGTGTTGCGTCTGGGAAATTGTTCACATGGGGTGATGGTGATAAGAATCGCCTTGGACATGGCGACAAGGAACCCAGACTAAGGCCCACTTGTGTGTCTGCGCTAATTGACCACAATCTTCACAAGATTGCCTGTGGATATAGCTTGACCGTAGCATTGACAACATCTGGTCTTGTTTTCACAATGGGAAGTACAGTTTACGGACAGCTCGGAAATCCTCAATCTGATGGAAAAATGCCTTGCTTGGTAGAAGACAACATTACTGGTGAATATGTGGAAGAAATCGCTTGTGGCGCGTATCACGTGGCTGTGTTGACCTCTAAAAACGAGGCCTTTACATGGGGTAAAGGAGCTAATGGAAGGTTGGGCCATGGCGATGTCGAAGAGAGAAAGACACCAACTTTACTCGAAGCTCTAAAAGATCGGCATGTTAAATCCATCACCTGTGGTGCAAATTACAGTGCTGCTATATGTCTTCACAAATGGGTTTCAGGTGCCGAACAGTCCCAATGCTCGGCTTGTAGGCAGGCTTTTGGGTTTACAAGAAAAAGGCATAATTGCTATAATTGTGGACTAGTACACTGCCATTCTTGCAGTTCAAGAAAAGCAATTCGAGCTGTATTGGCGCCTAATCCAAGCAAACCGCATCGTGTATGTGATTCCTGTTTTACGAAACTAAGTAAGTTGGAAGAAGCTGGATCGAACAACTCAAGAAATGGCATTCCCCGAGTTTCTGGTGAAAACAAGGACCAGTTGGAGAAGGCTGATCTTTGGTTGGCAAAGTCGTCGATGCCATCATTGAACTTTGATTTGATTAAACAGTTGGATACAAAAGCAGCCAAACAAGGAAAGAAATCCGACACATTCTCTTTAGGTGGCTCTTCTCAAGTATCTTTATCGCAGTTGAGAGATGCTGTCATGTCGACGAACTTTGCTGCGCATAGATCAGTTCAGAAATCAATCCTTTCACCTTCCAATGTTAGTTCTAGGTCTGTGTCACCCTTCTCGAGGAAGGCAAGCCCCCCACGATCTGCAACACCAGTTCCTACTATGTCAGGACTTTCTTTTTCAAAAAGTATCACTGAGAGTTTAAAGAAGAACAATGAACTTCTGAATCAAGAAGTGCATAGATTGCGGGCGCAGGTACATTTCTGAGCTTTACATTTTGGAAAAATTACTCTTCTTTGTCATTTTCTTGATCTTGAGCTTTGTTTAGGTGGACAACCTTAGAAACCGATGCGAAAAGCAAGACTTGGAGATTCAGAATTCAGCTAAGAAAGCTCAGGAAGCAATGATATTAGCTGCTGAGGAATCTGCCAAATGCAACGCTGCCAAAGAAGTTATCAAGTCACTTGCTGCACAGGTCAGGTTTAATTTCACCTATTTATGTGTAAATTTGTGTTCGCTGCTCAAGAAAATGTTCATTCTGGTTTTTTTCTGTATTCAAGTCATCCTTGTATGGTTCTGTTCGTTTATAAGCTAAAAGACGTTGATTATAGACCCTTTGATTTTTTTATTTTTTTTTCGTTTCTCAGCTCAAAGATATGGCAGAGAGATTGCCACCCGGGGCATATGATCCCGAAAGCCTCAAGCTGGTTTACCTACCGAATGGTGTACACCATCGGGCTGCAAATGAGGAGAGAATTTCTCGATCCGATTCAATTAACAGCTCTTACTCATCCTCTTACCCTGGCAATGATTCCAATTTACCAAATGGCATTCTGGGATATCCAGAATTTTCTGGGAACACCATTGCAACGAATGAAAATCATAACTCAGCCACTCCTGGACTGGGACTCGCCACCCGCTCGGATGAATCCGAGCATCATAACAATGGTGAAAATGGCTTGGAATCTAAGAACTCGGAAATTCCTGGTAATGCTAGTGACCGAGTTGAAGCTGAATGGATCGAGCAATATGAACCCGGTGTTTATACGACACTTGTAACCCTTCGAGATGGAACTAGAGATCTCAAGCGTGTCCGATTCAGGTACTTGGAATCGTCTTTTCTTGTTTGAAGGAACTTTGTTTTATGAACTTGTCCGTCCTAAACTATCAAGTCTTTAAATTCATTTCTTCTCAACTTCTGCGTGTCAGCCGAAGGAAATTCGGGGAACACCAAGCTGAAATGTGGTGGGCGGAGAACCGAGAAAAAGTTTACGAGCGATATAACATTCGTGTATCATCGGATAAGTCATCGGTTTCCGGTCAGGCTGCCCAGAGACAAGAAGGTGGTTTTTCACCTTCTTCCCAATTTTAGTTGAAAGCATGTATAATTGTATATTAAGAAAGTTGTCCACTTTAACTTAACGTAATTCCCAGTGATTTTTCTTTTTTTTGGGTACTTTTTTTTATTCATCTCATATTTTTTTAATTTAAATTAGTTTTTCTTATTCTATTTTACGTTGTTTTCTAACGATGTGTAGTGTGTGATTTATACATCATAGTCAATGGTGATACTCTTCACTTTAATAAGTTTAAGCAAAATCAGGACCCGACGGTCTGCCCGATTTAAACCGGGCTGGCCCCTCGAATCCCTTACCCGCTCCATCCTCAAGCAAAATCAGGGATGAACGCAGAAAATTTGGTAAAATGGCAAAAAAATTAACTGATCCCCATATTATTATTGATATTAGTGTGATTATCCACACGTGTGCATATATAATTTTTTTTTTGTATTTAATAATAATAATCGTATGTGAGGGATATTTAGATAATTATTTGAAGTTAGAATGATTTAATAATAAATATATATAGGACGTGTATTTTTGTAATTTCATTTTATGAATCCAAAAGTGATGACATATGATATCGTCATATGTTGATGATAGAGGAGATTCAACCTCGTCAATTTTGCAGGGTCCTTATCTATTTTATCGTCCTAATCAATTGGAGTAATTGGATCTAACTTTATAACATTATCATAAGACCAGGTTCGAATTTCCCCGATTATGGATAATGGCAGCAGGCAAAAAATCAGAAGTGGCTAAAGCATAAGGGGGACATTTTTCTCAATCAAATTTTGTTGAAAGTATGCAAAGATCGACAGAGAAAAACATTGAATGTGAATTTATGTTTACCTACATGCATGGTCTATAAATAAATAAAAAAAGATTGTTATTTACATTTCATAATATTTTATAATAAAAAGGATATGTTTTGAATTTTTATTTACTTTATGTGTTGGTACACAAAATGTTGAAACTCATTCACAGTTCATGATCTTTCCTACTTTGAAAATGTGTTGACATCAATTTCGATTTGTAAAAATATATATATATATATTTCAGGATAACAATAAATATTAATATAATCCGTTTTTATAATGAAATATATATTTCAACGGAACTTTGCTAAAATAAACTCACAATAGAATTAGACCCGACCAAGAGTTATAAATGACCCTGAATCTGTCCGTGGTCAACGATCCGGTTAACAGGCCAACGATTCGACGGGTCGGACCTGTAACTGACCCATCTCTAGGTGGTCCGATTAAGGGTCATAATTTTCTAACCCGTGAAGTCGTGAACCGACAGTTCCATGGTTTATTTAATTTTTTTTACATTTTTTTAAATTTAAAAGCATAAGTTATGGTGTATATTTGAATTCAGAATCTCCAATTTACATAGTTAGCTTTAACCACTAGAATATAAGAGTGATTGATTTAAATAAAGTGTTATAGTTTATATATATGATGTCATGTGACATATTGGCCTTCTCGGGTAAAATACCCTGCAAGAAACCGATCAGACAGATTATAACAGAACAACAGTGCATCGAACAGACTATAACTAAACGGCTGGTAAACCATGCTCGGTATTTTTGATCAAAGATTAGCGGAAGACCCGGCTGTAAAAAACAGATTAACCGGCTGAGATAAACGTGCATTAGTGGGGTGCGGATTTCTCGGACACACTCGCTACATTAGCGCCACTATCAAAGAAGATCTGATCCTATCTTTCCCGCCAAGTAATCACAAGGATCGAGATGTTTGGTCCACGTTTAAACATAAAATTGCCTAAGTGATTATGTTCGGGGTGGCGAGCTTGTTCGGTTTATTCGTGGGATCGGGATGTTTGTTCCACTTTCTAAACTTAAATTTATACAAGTGTTGGGGATCGGGATTTTGAACAGCAAAAGGAATAAAGCCATTGTTATTCAATCAAGGAAATATTACATCGGAACAAAAACAAGAAAAGAATAACATCCTATCTATGGCTGAAAGAATTCCTCAGGAAGGCTTTCCAGAGCAGCTTCAACATCAAGAAAATCCTTCGGAATCCCTTCAGGGGGTAACCCTTTGCCTCAAATTGGCGGATACAGGCCCAAAACCCGTGATCAATAATTTTGTGGCGCGGTCAGCCACCATGTCGCTGAACTCTGAGGACTTCAAAAAGTTAGCCTTCTTGGCAAGCCAAAACTCCTCCATCCGAACATCTAGCAAAGATTTCTCCTGGGCGAGTTGTTCGGAAATGGATTTGTATTGCTCCGATAAAGACTTATTGACCTCATCTATTTCAGTCGACCTCTTGCACTCTCTCTCAAGAGCAGCCTGCGCCTCATCCCGAGCGATCATCATTGCAGAATGCCAATCTTACAGTAGCTTTATGGACTTCTTCAAATCATCGCCCATATTTTCAAGTTGCTTGATTTGCTTCTGGTGATTAGCATCTGCTGATCGAACCGAATGGAATCGGGTGAGAAGTTCACCCGCCATCATGTGAGCCTGCATAAGAACGCAAGAAATGAGTATACCGAAGATGAAGACTTAGAAAATTACCAATAAAGAATAGTTACCTGGGTGAATAGGTGGAGAATTCATTCATCAAATTATTGAAGGCCAACTCCCCGAGATATTTGCGGTCGGCGGAGTTGGGAGAATGACATAGGATGTATTGGGAGGTCTTGGGTCTGGTTTCTTCAGTAGAGGGATATTGGGAGAATATGTCCAGGTTGGTATGTGGTATTTTGAGGTGGGCCGAGAAGCGCTCGGACTACCTGGAGAATGTTGAGAAGAAGCTCGGGGTATAGGGGGAATGAGGGAAGAAGAGGTTTTCTTGGGGGGGGGGTGTTCAAGGAAGAACCCTGGCCCTTGGGGAATGGCCCTTTTTTGGCGCTGAAGAGCCATGACCTCCTCAGAAGAAGCCCTCTCGTCGGATGGAGAGGTAGGTTCAACAGATGGAGGAGGGACGAGAGTAACAGCAGATGCGGAAGCCAGGCCTTTCTGATATTTGGCTTTCAGCTTCTCGGCCATCTTGGCTTTAATCATTTTGTTTCTGAAAAGAATAAACAAATATTAGTCCGAGTATAACAATCAGAATATACAAGCATGTGAGAGTGCTCAGAAACACTCACCGATTGGCATCTTCAAAGATACACCCTTCGGGCTCAGTTGGAACAAGTACAGCAGACCGTCGTCAATAAACTCCACTAGGCTAAAACATTGATCGCCAAGCTTACGATGAACCGACAGATACGGTTCCTTCTCAAGGTATCCCTTGATCTATTTACCCTTCGGGGGGTCTTCCCTCAACGTCATGGGACAATCCCAAGGCTGGAGTGGACGAGCAAAGAAGTAGAACCTCTTCCAATTCTTGATTGACGAGGGGTAATTCTTGAGAAAACCAACACTGTTCGAGAAGAAAAGTAAAAAAGCCCGATCTCTTTTTCATTCAATTGGAAAACAATGGAAGAGTTCGGGAGTAGGAGTGAAACCCAAAAAAGAAAGAACTATAAAGAAACCCGCGAACAATCTATAACTGTTGGGGAACAGTTGGCTGAGAGAAACGGAAAAATAAGAGGCCCCCTCGACAAAAAAAGGAGGGGATAGGAAAACAAAGACCTCCTCGGAGTTGATCTAGATAAAAAGAAAAATAGCCCTGAGGGGGCAAGTGAGGACGAGATCCTGAAGGGGGAGCAATAATAGAAGTTCCCTCAGAAATCTCCCACCTCGTACGAATATTAGATAAGTGCTGGTCCGATCAAACCCCTGATTCAAAAATTTCGAACCAAGGGACTTTGGCATTCACCAAGTCTTGTTCCATAGCAGCTCATTGCTCTTCTTTACGAGCAGCTGAAGTAGATGAAGAGCTTAGAGTCTCCTCGCTATCCGAGGAGGATGACGATCGAGGAGAATATGTATTGACACCCCCTCATCGAACGCATCAATCGCCCTCAATGAGGAATCATCTGAAGAAGAAGCCATACTTGGTAGATAGAAGCCGGAGAGGATTGAAGATAAATTGCTCGGTCGTCTAAATGCTAGCTCGGAAGCAGAATGCAGCAAAGTGAAGTAAATGAAGGGAATGGTGGAGTAAAGATAGGGTCCACATGAACAGTCGTTAAATCCACATCGTCCAAAATAAGTTGAATGGATGGCTGCTGTAAGGACCCCGTGCACTTAACCTGTTATTAGTGTATTAACCCATGTGTTTAGTGCATACAGTCATCTAATCAGGGGAAAACCACATGCTACCATAGCATAATATATCAACAATAAAATTTCTTGCATTATCCCATATAATGTCCAAATCTCCCATACGACTCAACTCTTAAGTATGCATCTTATAATACACTAACATGTTCTCAATTCATTTTGCAAGTCCTTAATTAATTGCATGCAGCACATGAATGAAAAGAGAAAGGCCCTTGCCTTTTTATACAAACCATATACACATATATAGTAGTGCTCACATGCGAGCATCAAATGAGTGAATGTGTATTTAATGTATAAAATATCATACTCAATACCGGCACTGGTACCTTATCCTGGAAGCACCTCCAATCCATAGCTCGATCTCAACACCGGAGCTACCACTGTACCTATTCCACCTGTCACAACAGAATCAACCCCCACACGGGGTGAGCATACCAATCCACCATCTCAATAACAACAATATCACAATTCATAATTTACAGGACATAAAGCTGTAAACGTAAAAGATACTCCATGTATAGTATCGTAATCACATAGGATTCCCGTGCTGTTCCTGTTCTCACAATAACCAAACCATCAAATTCCCAAAATCAGTTAATCATCACATTGATTAACTATGCTCATTCTTACCATGCCAATTTCATAATTAAGTATGAATAAATCATCCAATTAATGATTACAGATAACCCATGTATCTATGCCATGATTCCATAGTCCTATCACATCATATTTCATCGCTCGTTCAATAGAGGCGTCATTCCATACTCTTGCACGCTCAACAGCGGCGGCATCATGACCGATGTTCGCTCCGTAGCGACAACATCACAACTGTTGCTCGCTCCATAGCGGCACCATATAATTTGCAATACTTACCAATTTATTGCATTAACAGTATATCATGCATTTCACAGTTACAATAATATGAAAGACTATGTTCGTACGTTATACGTACCTTATAATTCAGTAGCAGAATCAAACATTGTCTTAGTCCCGTGACCCGATGAATTACGTGCTAAACACATTAAATAATTCATAATTATTTATGAGCATGCAACCACATGCCCAAGCACGTTCACAATTCCCAATTATATCATCAATCCATGACGATTAACCATTTTAAAAGACCCCGGGCGAAGCATGCATTGATTCCATAACATCAACACAATATATACCACAAAAAAGGGCCTCTTGATCGATCGGCCAGAAGTGCTCGAACGCTCGAGAGCTCCAGAAAATTGATGCCCAAAAATCTTCCTTGCTCGATCGATCGAGCATAAGTCTCGATCGATCGACCGACCATCTCGATCGATCGGCAAATTGCTCGATCGATCGGGCATACTGTTCATCGTCTTCACATTTTGTAAAAATTGCGCGATCGATCGAGTCCCTATTGCCGATCGATCGGCTAGCAATGCAACAGCCCAAAAATGGCGTTTTCGAGTTTAAAACACCCAAATAAACAAACTCAACGCCCATTAAACCATTAATCCTCAACATAAACACCATAAATCTTCCTTAAACATACCAACCCAAAAATCTTTAAAATCCAAAAACTTAAACCCACCTCAAAACTCAACCAAATACCACAATACTACAATCAAATCGAAGATAAAGAAGAGGGGAAGTGTATTACCAAATTATCTTCGAGAAATCCGGCTCCCAAGTCGAGCCTCCATTGATTTTGCTCCAAGGAAGAAAAGAGGGAAAAGGGATGGGGCTTTGGGCGTGTGAGAGAGAGAAGAGAGATGAGAGAATGCATGAACACCGAGTCCACTTGGTATTTATATAGTACCAAGGCTCAAAAATCCCGAGTCCTCCACAAATACATCATGACTCATTAAAAATCATATGTGTTCAATAATTACATCTCAATCACAATTTCCATTAACAGCCCCAACACAAAGCGCCCCAGATACCACAAAAAACCCAATTCCAAGGTTTAACACCACGATGCGAATACAATCTCAACCTTTGGATCCAACGACCCCAAATACCGGATTTAAAATCCTAGGGAGTCCCAATGCCGTAATTAATTCATAATTGCCACAATTAAAAATCCATTAATGATCATTACCACACCGGGATTTACACCATTAATTCCCGGGCATCACAGCTGTGGATATGCCTCTGAAAATGAAACATCGCACGACGTTTGAAATGTTTAAGCGGGAAAAAGGAGCGGCAAAATCCGAGCAGGTCAAGATTTGAATTTTACCCGAAGACAATAAAACAAGACTTCAGTACTCTCGTCTTGATTTACTTCAGGGGGCTGAGGTGATGTCATATGACATATTGGGCTTCTCGTGGTAAAATCCCCTGCAAGAAACTGAACAAGCAGATTATAATCGAACAGGCAGGTTATAACCGAACAACAGTGCATCAAACAGACTATAGCTAAACGGCTGGTAAACCTTGCTCGGTATTTTTGGTCAAAGATTAGTGAAAGACCCGGCTGTAAACAACAGATTAACCGGCGAAGATTAACGTGCATTAGTGCGGTGCGGATTTCTCGAACACACTCGCTACATTAGCGCCACTATCCAAGAAGATCTGATCCTAGCTTTCCCGCCAAGTAATCACAAGGATCGAGCCTATAAATAGAGGCGAGCAACCTCATTACAAGGGTTGGACTTTTTGAGGAAAAGAGGACTCCGAAGATAACTTTATATTGTCTGTTCGGACTCCCTTTGTTATTTTTCCAGATATTCCTAAGTGTTGATTTTTCATTTAGATATTGTGTCGAGTCCTGTAACAAATAGAAATAGTGGTTAGTATAAATTATTCTGGATTTGGGTCCCGTGGTTTTTTCCTCAATTCGAGGGTTTTTCATGTAAAAAATCTTGGTGTTTTTCTTTTATTTTTCGTAAACACTTAAATCTACCGAACCCCGAAAAAATCGAATCACATCAATATATAATAATCAAACAAATATATCTTACACATTTTGATTATTTGAACTTGAATTTATATCACGTTATTTGATAATTAATCCATGGAGTAAAACACATTCAAACGCTTTGCACATTTTTTTTCAAATTTTAATAATATGTATAACTTTTTTTTTTGAAAAAATAAGGTCAAAACCCTAACCGTAACAATTGGTTAATCGTAATCAATGGTTCATGAATCGTAACCAAAATTGTTAAGGAAGGTTAAGGTTAATGGTCAATTTTTGTGAACTAGTTCTGAACGGTGGTCAGATCTATCCTTCTATGTTGGATTTTGTCACTGTTAATGCTTATGCTTTCTTGGTCTCATTTTTCAATATATTCCAATGACGTAAAACAAATTCTGTAAATTGGGCAGTCTAATTGGCTGCCATTACCCTTTGTACCCTGTCGACTAGAGGATCAAATTGCAATTTTCCCTTTCAGATCTTCGTTACCACGGCTGTTTTCAGGCAATACGAAATTCTGCGTAAATGGTTTGTTCTGAAAATTCCTCTGGCAATATCTACTCGCCTTTTATCTATCTATCTATCTAATTAGTTATTTATTTGTGTAAATTATCTATTCATTGTGGTGCTGGAGGTGCTTTGGCAAATGTTGGTAGCCTTAAACTGCAGATGACTTCTTTTTCTCACAAAATATATGAACTGAGGGCTTCTTCTTCTTCTTCTTCTTTTGTTGTTGTTCTTGGTGTTGTAGTTATCAGTATTGTTAGGAGACATTTAATATTCTGGTGCTATTGATGATTTGAGACTGGCTTTGTGGGACTATATCTATGATACCATAACCCTCTGTCGTAATTCATAGGGTCTAATGACATATCATGCTGGATCAATCTTTTTCTCCCCTTTGATGTCTTTCATTGTGAAGAATATGGTGTTTCGAATCTTTTATTCTGAGTTTTTTATTTTGTGGTGGTGGGGTTTAGTAAGGAGGACCTTAGCTATATAGATTTGCTCTTTAGTTTCTTATGCTCTTGGTTGATTCCTGACAAGGAAAATGATGATGGACACTAACCTCAAGTTTTCAGAAGTTTGCGAACATCTGAGGTGATTCTGGTTATCTTTTATGTATGATGAAGAAGGGTGATAGCATGGTTGGAACTGAAGTGCGATTTTGTGACATGAAGAGGTGTGTAAAGAAAAAAACACAGACCATAAGGGTCGTATTACACCGGCCATGTTTCTGCAACCATTTAGACTATTATGTCATTTACTTATCTTTAAAATAGCTTTTAGATTTTTGTTTTACATATCGGTGTGATGCTCCAAAAAATGTCATTCAGCTTTTCCATGGATGGTACCTGAAAACCATGAAAAAATCGGCTAGGGGCGCCCGAATTTCTCCCGGTGTAACCTCTCCGATGCTTCAGTGAGAAGATGAAATGCTCAATGGAGAAAGTAAGAAATAAGTAGGAGGAAGGAGTGAAAAATGGTGGCCATAATCTCCTATATTTATCCCAAAAAATGAATATATATAATATATTCATTATTTATTTATATTTAATAATATACAATTTTGTTATCTTTTTTACCTGATGTGTCCCACAAGTCTTGAAATCGGGTCATTTTTGAGCTGACTATAAAAGATATGACGACGTGACAAAATATGCTGATGTATTCCCATGGCATGTCAAACGATTATTTTAGGGGTATCATGGTGGATGACTGAATTTTTTTCCATGCCGCTTACTTGAACCTGGATAGTTTGAATCAGTTAATTCAGGAGGAATGTTGTAGATAATGTGGTTTAATCACTGATATAATCATATAACGAGAGAATTCGATCACTGAAGATACGGGGCGATTTGAAGCTAGTTGACATGTAGTCATGCCTCCTTGATTCCTCTACTGTGGACTCTTCACTTTCAGTAATGGAAACGCTGTAATACCGAGTCGTATAGGAATGCTTTGGTATATTGTTGGTTGGTCCCAAATGGATGCTTTATTACTCAATCCTGTTGATACTGGGGGCAGAATATGGCTGCTCTGCTATTGTTTGCCCTTTTATTTTATTTTAAATGTTATTAATTATGTTTTTCCCCTTTCTTCCAATAGTCAAGTTGAATTGTCGTCAAATCTAATAACTTAAAGCTTATATTGATCGATTTATTATTTATTCTCTAACACCCCCTCTACCCGCTCAATTGTAGGATTGTTTATTCGTCTTTTTTGGGATGTTCCATCAAGTGAATATTTCATGTTGGTGGGGGAGTTTATGAATTTTGAACACAGAACCTCGGCGTTAGCCAGAGACTTTGATACCAAATTGGATTGTTGTTTCATCTAAATGCCCGAAGTTGTATAGAGATTGAACAATTTATTATTTTTTCTTTAACAAACAAGTCAATAAATTGATCAATACTTGGTGTAGACGATTGTCTTAAGAATCGGAGGCAGACTACCAGACCTTGTAACTAGAGGTGTCAAACGGGTAGGGCAGCACGAGGCACGGTATGACCGGTGCCACTACAGTGACATGTCGTGCCGGCACGGCCAGTAGGAGTGGGCCATGCCGGCACAGCACAGTTTGTGGGCACGCAAGTTTTTTTTTTGTATATTTTTTTAATGCATCAATTGATTGGCAACATATGCGTCAATCAATCGATAGCATTTGAAGCAATAGTGTCGATTGTTCGATAAAGGCAAAAAAAATTTTTTAAAAATAAAAGCTATGGAATGGGCCGTGCCAGACCATCCCTTTAGAAGAAACGGGCCGGCACGACACATTCTGTTTGACACCTCTACTTGTCACACTAAATATGTTCTTAAAAACCTATTGGTTTGATGGGGGCGATGGAAGAGGGTTTTTATTCTTTGTGCAATAAAAAGTTTCCCCGCATCATGTACGGAAAAATATTGATAACTGGGTCATGCACTTCTTAGATTACATTACAGTTTTAAATTATAAATGCATATTAAAGACAGTTACGTATTAATATTTTAGGCTTCATCAAATAATTTTGTGTTTGCTAGATCGAAAAATTTACTCCAGTTATAGCATTTACTGTGTCACATATTATAATGTGTGTCGGATCGCATATAAAGTTCATGTAGAAGTCACGCATCTACTGTCTTTATGTGTTTTGTGGTCTTAAGAGCTCTCTTTTTTACCCCCACCGTATGTCCCTCGGTCTTTGGTTGTTTCTGTAGGCACACTATTTGACTTTTTGGTGGTAGTTAATTTGTATTTTTCACTGCTGAGGCATTGTTTGGTTTTGACTTCTGGGCTTCTTGTTTTCGTGTGCCATCCAGTGATGGTCACTGGTCGATGCATCTCAACTAGGGTTTTGGAGACGAGAACTTGCTATATTGTTTGTCTTCTATCAGTTTATATCTTTCGTGTATCATTCTTTGTTCCTTCAGCTATCTTCGAAGACAGTTCCCTTGTTCTGAACTATATGGTTAGAGGGGATCTTGTTTGGATCTAGTGGTTCATGCTCGCTTCAGATCACGGTCATGTGATGATGGAATTCACTTTTCCATTAGTCCATTTAGTCGTATAGGTGTATGTTATTCTATGTTAGGGCTGCTTACCGGGCCGGGTCAAACCGGACCCGGCCCGGATTCGGACCGTTAAGTCCGGTCCGAAACCGGAACCGAACTTAACGGTTCCGGTTCGCCCCGGAACCGGTTAGAAACCGGTCCGGGGCGGTTCCGAAGAACCAAACCGGTAGGACCGCCGGTTCCGGTCCTACCGGTCCGGTTCCGGTTCCGAAACCGGAACCGGTAGACTTTAAAAAAAAAAAAAATTGAAGAAGGCAACGTTAACATTGTTAACGTTGCCTTCAACGTTAACAAATGTTGACGTTGGCAACGGCTCTTAGCCGTTGCCAACGTTAACTTTTTATTTTATTTTTTTAAAATATTTTTAATAAAAAGAAAAAAACTATAAATAGGGGATGTTGTGTTGTGTATTGTTTCATAACAATTCTTGTAACGAAAATTACTCCACTCTCATATTTTTCTCTCAATTGTGCTATTTACAATTTACTTATAGTCTTATATCATAATGGCATCTTCATCTAGCAGTGGTGCTGGTCGTAGCCGGGGTCGTAGTCGGGGTCTCGTTCCGGGTCGTCTATCACTGAATTCATCTTCTGCAATGAATTTGCCTGTGCCAATTCCTGAGTTAAATGAAAGTTATGATTTTTTTGCTGACCTCGATGTTGGTGGTTCTTCTATGAATGTCGAACCACAACAACCCCAACAACCTGCCGAACCTGTTGCTGCCCAAGCCCAAGAAAGACAATATGTGGAGTCATCCGGAGCCACTACAGCAGCAAGTAGACTACCTACTCGTGCCAAAAGAAGTAAGATGTGGGATCACTTTGAACTCGGTCAAAAAGAAGGTACTAATGAATCTGTTGCAATATGTAAATTATGTAAGTCCAGTATTCATATAAAGCCGGTGGTTCCAGTGGAGGCACCGGAACATTTAAAAAACACTTAGTAAAAAAACATAATTTTGATGAGACAACATTACAACCATTAAGTCGAGAAGCAACACGAGCACAAATTAATGTTCTTACTGGCACGAATTTTATTTTAACTGCTGAAATTAATCGTAGGTCACTTGTTAGATATGTGATCAGATGTGAACTACCTTTTATACAAGCTGAACGTGCTGGTTTTATTGAATTTGCTTCGTCTATACAACCCATGTTTAAACATATATCCAGGCACACACTAAAAAGAAATTGTATGGACGTATTTGTTGAATATAGAAATACATTGTTTCAACATCTTTCTAGTTTGCCTTGTAGGGTTAGTTTAACAACTGATATTTGGACAAATGTAAATTCAGATTCATATCTTGTTGTCACTTGTCATTGGATTGATGATAATTGGTGTATGCAAAAAAGGATTTTGTCTTTAGATGAGTTAGATTGTGCACATACTGGTTATGTAATTGCTAAATATGTATTCAACACTTGTAGACATTATGGAATTCAGGATAAGGTATTTTCAATCACATTAGACAATGCTGCGAATAACAATGCTGCGATGCGTGATTTAAAGACCTATCTTAAACCAATGCTTGATGGTATTTTTTTCATGTTAGATGTGCATGTCATGTGATTAATTTGACTGTTAAAGTTGGTTATGAGGACAATCACTCAGCATGTATTGACAAAATGAAATACTGCGCTAAATGGTTACGCACGAGCCGTGTTAAGCGTGATTGGAAACAATTATGTTTATCTAATGGTTTAAAACATCTTCTTTTTCCATCACCAATAGAAACTAGGTGGAATTCGTTGTACAATTTGTTGAATGCTATGTTACCTTACAAAGATATTTTAACTCAATTTTATAATTCATATCAAATGCCTGATAGCGATGAAAGTATTTATTTGACTGATGAGGATTGGGAATTTGTTGAAAATTGTGTATCATTGTTAGGTACTTTCAAAGAAGCGACGGAACGTTTCTCTGGTGTTACTTATCCAACTTCCGTTTATTTTCTTCCTTTAGTATTTAACATGTTTGATAAATTTATAGAATTTAGAGATGATTATGACTTGCATGCTTTTGTTAATGCAATGGAAACTAAATTTATAAAGTATTGGGAACAAATCCCACCCGTGCACTGCATCGTAACATTGCTAGATCCTAGTCAATGTTTATCTTCATTTGAGATATTTTTTGAATATTATGCTAAATTTTTGGGGAAGGTTGTTGACGATCAAAAGACGTCTACAATGCAATCTCTCCAAAATATGTTTCAATTGTATTATAATCAACAGGCAAGTAAATCATCGCAACAAAGGCCTGTTGAAGAACAACCCCAAGCTCAATCTAAAGGTGGGGGCATCAATTTGCTTAGATTGCTGGGCAGGAAAAAACTTAAGGGAAAAGGACCTTCTACTAACACGTCGACTGAGTTGCAAATTTATCTGAATTATCAATTTCTAACCGAAGACAACTTCGACGTCTTACAATGGTGGAAGTCCAATGCAGCACAATTCCCTATCTTAGCCAAAATGGCTAGAGACGTGTATGATGTACAAGCTTCAAGCGTCGCTTCTGAATCGGCATTCTCAACATGCGGCCGTATTATTGGAGACTACAGAAGTAGTCTATCAGCTGATTCGTTATGCATGCTCACGTTACTTAAAGATTGGTTTGAAGCAGAATGCAAAAATAGAAGAGATGGGACGGTTGACGAATTCGTAAATCATTATGACGAGCAAGAAGAAGAGATAGCCAAAACAATACTTATCAATTATGAAGACTGCTAAGTACTAAATTGTAATATTTTTTTATTTAGATTTTCAATTGTCATGTCTTTACAATTATTTGAATGCTAGAAGTATTTAAACACATAGACATGTTTAAATAACCCATAAAAAAAAAATTCCGAGAGGCGTAACTACGCCTCCAAAGTGGCGTAGTTACGCCTCTTAAAAAAAAAAGCCGTAGCTTAGGCGTAGTTACGCCTGAATGGGGCGTCTTTACGCCTCATTTAAAAAAAAAAAATTCGAAAATCCGATAAGGATCCGAACCAAACCGGAACCGGTTCGATCCGGTTCCTTAATGGACCGGACCGGTTCCGCCCATAACGGGTCCGGAACCGGCCGGTTCCGGACCGGACCGGTTCCAACCGGTAAGCAGCCCTATTTATGTCCACGTATGGATGTATGTATGGTTTATGGTTGTTTTTTTCAGTTTTTATCTTGTATTGTGGGCTTCGACCGTGTTTTCGTTGTACCATACCATCAGTTTATTAATCTAATTACCGTTTATGATAAGAAAAAAAATCATATATGTTATAGTTAATGTTACATGGAAAGTCTTTTTTTTATATGCCATAATTAATATCTCATACAATCCTATTTCAGACTCAAAACTTAACGTCAATATAGACTTATTTTAAAGGGGAAAATTTGGGCCGACATCCATTGATAAAACTTCTTTTGACTCAGTCCGTGAAAAGAAATTGAAATCATTCTCCATTTTTAGAAAAAAAGACCAAATAAACCTTCAAAGCTTCAGAACAGATAAAGAATAACTTCAAAGACAAAAGCAAGAATAGAACATATGTGAAAGACTGGGCAGCCTCTATCTTTTTACCCCAAGCCCTATCTCCCTCGGTCTCTGGTTGTTTTTGTGGGAACACTATTTGGCCTCTTTGGTGGTGGATAATTTGTATTTTTCAATGATGGGGCATTGTTTGGTTTTGACTTCTGGGCTTCTTGCTTTCATGCGCCATCCAGTGATGATCACTGGTCGATGCATCTCAACTGGGGTTTTGGATACGAGGACTTGCTATATTGTCTGTATTTTATCAGTTTATTCTTTCGTGTATCTTTCTTTGTTCCTTCATCTATCTTCGAATGCAGTTCTCTTGCTCGACCACATCCTGGACTACATGGTTTGAGAGGATATGCTTTGGCTCTAGTGGTCCATACTCGCTTCAGTTCACGATCATGTGATTAAGATATAACTCACTTTTTCATTAGTCCATTTAGTCGTATAGGCATGTGTTAGGCTATGTCCACGTATTGTAGATGTATTTATGGTTTATGGTTGTTTTTTCACTTGTTTTATCGTGTATTGTGGGTTTGACTGTGTTTTCGTTGTACCCATCATTTTATTAATCTAATTACCGTTTATGTTATTAAAAAAGAAAAGAAAAGAAAAGCAGAAGAAGTCATATATCTTACAGTTAATGTTACACGAGAAGTGTTTTTTGTTTATATGCCATAATTAATATCTCATACAACCCTATTTCAGCATCAAAACATATAGTCAATATAGACTTTTTAAAGGGGAAAATTTGGGCTGGTAACCATTGATAAAAATTCTTTCGACTCAGTCCATGAAAAGAAATTGAAATCATTCAGTCCATTTTTAGAGAAAAAGACCAAATAGAACTTCAAAGCTTCAGAGACAGATGAAGAATAACTTCAGAGACAAAAGCAAGAATAGAGCCTAGGTGAAAGACTGAGCAGCCTTTAATGATCAAGAATATGAGACATCATATGGGTAGAGTTTGATTATCTCTTTTTTTTTTTGGGGATGAACTTTGAGGTTCTGTGAAAGAACAATAATAACTTCAGAAAGAATGACGAAGTATAGACATAAAGAAGAATTAATTCAGAGATAGAAACATGAATAAAGCGCAGGTGAAATATTGTGCATCATCTAATGATCAAGAACATGAGGTGTCCGACGGGTATGGTTTGATTTTTATTTTTTTTCCATGTTGGGATGAACTTTGAGGATCAGTGAATTGTTTGTGCTTTAGTTTTTGTGTAAATATTTGTGTTTGGCGATCATTTAAGGGTAATACCGTGTGATAGAACCAAACAATCTTACCGTCCAGAATTTATTTACTACAATGAAAATGAGATGTTCAATGAAATGTTTGACTGAAATTTACTGTTGAACAAGGCGGTGTACGTATCATTGCACGTAATACACACATGCACGGGAGGCTCGAGCTATGTGCTAATCAAAATACAATTTTTATATATTAGATAATTGTGCACTTACATATATTAAGGTGGTGTGCTTAATTTGTAACAAGGTGGTACACTTAATTTTAATTAATTAGTGATTTTAACAATGTTGTGCACTTAATTGTAACAAATTGGTGATTTTAACAAGGCGGTACTGGCAAACTCGAGCTATTTAAAGTGGTACACTTAATTTTTATCATGGTAGTATATTTAATTTTAACAAATTGATGATTCTAACAAGATGATGTACTTAATTTTAACAGATTGATGATTTTAACAAAATGATGCACATACGGTTCACGTAATACACGAGTGCACCGACATTCACTGGCAGACTCGAGCTATGTGCTCATCAAAATACACATTTTTTTTTAATATTAGATGGTGCCCTCCCTTGCTTTTTAAATTAAAATACCTAGTATACCCCCATTATAAATTATTATAAATTATAAAAGAAAAAATTAGCCCTAAACCCAATTTTTCCTCTTCTCCTTCCACCCCACCCACAGCTCATAAAACACACGCAGATTACCTCCTTCTCCCCCAATTTTTTGCTCTTCTCTCGCACAGCAGGATCGCAGGTCAGTTGCTCACTTGCTCCTCTCTCGTTCTAGCCTCCACTTCCACGCCAGGTTTATCTCCAACTCTGTAAAATTTTTGAGATAGTAATTTTAGGTGTATTTTCGCTTAAAGATTAGAGAACGAAGCTTGCTTTATATATATTTTAGTTGTATTTTGGATTTGGAGCATGGAAAATGGAAATGGAGAACGCTAAAAAAAAAATGGAAACAGAGAGAGGATGGTCGATCATCGATGGACGATGGATGATATATTGATATATTTGGTGGTGATAATTTTTTAATCAAAATGTCACTTAGCATTTTATATATTATATATACTAGCAGGTGACGTACACGCGTTGCGTGTGGAACGTAATATATAATGCATACGAAATAAATGAGACATATACATTGATTAATATTACAATTCAAAAGATGCAACAAAGAACCACAACAAACGATTGGAGGGGGTAGTTTGGTAAATTCAAATTTGTCATACCAAGGTAGTTAGTATAATGGGCTTAGGCATTATGCAACAAAGAACCACAACAAACCATTGGAGGGGGTAGTTTGGTAAATTCAAATTTGTCATACCAAGGTAGTTAGTATAAGGGACTTAGGCATTATAATATAGTAAGATAATATATATTAAAATATATATAATATATTATTGTAAAATATAAGCATAGTAATTTTATATATAATATATATTAAAATATTTAGGTATTCTCAAAATGTCAACTTGGCCATTTTGGGGTGATAATTATTTAGTCAAGAATTTTACAACTACATATATTTGGTGGTGTTCATAGATATTGGAAAAAATTACATTTACAACATTTTTGCAAAATTTGGTACATAGGAAAAAAATACATTAACAAAATTTGGTGCAACAAATAATCGTTATATGTTATTTGTTTAATTTTGCTTAATGTAGAGCTATGTTGAAGTACTTTAAAAAATTCTCTTTCTCCGATGTGAGTCCGGAAACTAGTGTACAATTGCCTAAAACTCCAGTAGAATTTGCTTCTTCTCATAGTCTTAAAGAGCAACCAAGAATAATTCATGAAAATTCTGATTTGGAAGAACTTCCTTCAGATTCAGGCTAACGACCTAGAATTACAGATTATCATCTTAATATTCGTGAAAGAATTCGGAGGAAATACTATTTAGATGGTCCTTGCCAACCTAATCTTGAGAAGTTCTCTCAAACAGATTTCGATGGGAAATTATGAAGGTTTAATCGTTCATGATTCAAGGAATATAGTTTGTTGGAGTATAGTATAAGCAATGATGCTGGTTTCTATCTTTATTGTTACCTTTTAAAGATGAATTGGGCCATCAAGGAGGTGATGATACTTTTGTAAGTGAAGATTTTAAGGATTGGAAGAACAAAGATATGCTTCGTAAGCACGAGGGAACAACTAATAGTGCTCATGATCAAGCTTTTAGTAAATGCAAAGATTTACTCAATCAAAAGCAACATATTGAGACAACTTTTGTTAAAATAACGGATGAAGCAAATATGGATTATAGAGCTCGGCTAAATGCTTCAATTGATTGTGTTAGTGGCTTTTGAAGCAAAGACTTGCCTTTCGTGGTCATGATGAATCTGGGGAGTCAAGCAGTCAAGGAAATTTTCTGGAACTTTTGAAATTTCTTGCAAACTATAATGAGGATGTCAGAAGAGTTGCCCTCAAGAATGCCGCTGCAAATCTCAAATTAACAGCTCCTCAAATTCAGAAAGACATTGTTAGAGCTTGTGCATTTGAAACAACCAAAGCTATAATTAAAGAGCTTGGTGATGGTTTTTTTGTGTTCTTCTTGATGATTCTCGTGATGTGTCAACTGAGGAGCAAATGATCTTTGTCTCGCGATTTGTAGATAAAAACGGTCGTGTGCTTGAAAAGATTTTAGGATTCAAGCATGTCGAGTGCACAAATGCTCTCTCACTTAAAAGTGCATTTGAAAATCTCTTAAATTCACACGGATTGAGCATATACATGTTGCGTGGACAAGGTTATGATGGAGCAAGTAATATGCAAGGGGAGTTTAATGGATTGAAGTCTATTATCTTGAAAGAAAATAAAACAACATATTATGCCATTGTTTTGCACACAAACTTCAACTCGATCTTGTCGCTGTGGCGAAAAATCATATACGTATTTGTGAACTCTTTGTTTTGATTTCTAATGTAGTCAGAGGCTCGTGCAAGCGAAAATATAATTTACGAGAAAAACAAGATTTAAAGATTGTTCAAGCCTTGGAAAATGAAGAAATTACTAGTGGACGGGGATTGAATCAAGAAAACACTATAATTCGTCCTAGTGATACGCGTTGGAGCTATCATTATGGTACTATTTTGAACTTGATTAATTTGTTTGATTCTATAATTGGTGCACTTCACGTGATTGTGAAAGAATGAACATTATCCAATCAAATGGGTGAAGAATCACATTTGATAAAGGACATACTATCGTTTGACTTTGTATTTGATTTGCATTTGATAAAATCAATATACCGAACGATTTGTGTAAAGCATTGCAAAGAAAAGATCAAGATATTGTGAATGCTACGACTCTAGTAGATGTTTCTAATAGAAGACTTCAAGCAATGAGAGATGATGGATGGAGTTGTTTGGTAGAGGATGCTCCACCTTTTGTGTAAATCATGAAATTGAGGTGTATGGATGATGTTTATGTGGGTGGAAAAAGACCAAGATGGGGAGTTGAAAAGATGACAAACTCGCACCCTATCGTGTGGAAATATTTAATACCGTCATAGATATGCAATTGTTTGAGTTAAATGGTCGATTAATGAGGTAAATACTGAATTACTGCTTTGTGTTTCTTGTTTGAATCCATTCAATTCTTTTGAAGCTTTTGACAAAAAGAAGTTAGTTCGGCTAGCTGAATTTTATCCAAATGATTTTCAAGGTGTTGAGTTTTTGGCATTATTGGACCAACTCGAGAATTTCGTTATGGATATGCGGTTAAAATTTTGATACTTTGAATGTAAAAGGGCTTGGTGATATAATTCAAAGAATGGTTGAAACTAGAAGGGATGTGGCATACTCATTTGGTTTTGCCGGTTGCAATTGCTACAGTGGAAAGAACATTCTCTGCTATGAATGTCATGAAGAATCGGCTTCGCAACTGAATGGGTGATGAATGGATGAATGATAATTTGGTGGTTTATATTGAAAAATACATATTCAATTGTGTACCTAATGAAGCTATCATTCATAATTTTTAAAATATGACGAGCCGTCGGGGTCAATTATAAATTAGATTTTTTAGATCAATTGTAAGTTATTTTTGCTATTTACTTTTTTATCTTAGTTATTTCTTATAATCCGCTATTCATTAATAATGTTAATTTTGTCATATTTTGCTTTGCAATGAAACCACCGTTGAATGATCAACAAACCTTAAATAATTGAACTGTTTTCTACTGCTGTCAAAAATAGACGCCGATAACAAAATTGGGAATATTGCAATCAAGGACAAAAAACCTTAGCTGAATCGGAAACAACAGTAAACTAAAGTTTAAACCAACCCAGAAAACACCAGATTCAATACACCCAGAACAAAATATAAAAAACACCAAAAAAAAAATAAAAATTGGGCAGTTTAATTTCAAGAATTCTTCTTCACCACAGAAACCACCCCGATTACATCATTAAATTGTTAGCATAAATGCACAGCAATCCAAATGTTGGCCCGATGAACTTTATGGGTCCTAGCCCAATTAGCTCACTCATTTCAACAGGAATGTCCCTAGACTCAAATTTGATATTTGACAACAAAATCCGTTCAATTTCTATAATCAAAATCAGAGAAGAATGAACCCATTGAATCAAAAGATCTCGATGGAGGGGTGTCTGAGAATGATAGAAATGAGAGGAATTTTTTGGAACTATTAGAACCATCTATTATGGTTTATTGGACGATAAAACTACAATTTTTTTGTTAAATTTCTCTCTAGTGATGGGCGTATACAGAAATATATAATTTTTCATTGCACGATAATTATATATAAAAATAAAGTTAAATCTAATTTATGATTATCGTGGGAATGTAAAAATGATAGAAGCAATGTTTTAGAGAAATAAAAAAGAACAAAATTTTCATTTCTGCATGAAACCATACATAATTTATATTTTCATCTTTTACCTTCACTTTGCCATCTAATGCGTGAAGTATTTTACTCGAAAGTTCTTACTTTTAAAATAGGGTAAATCGCAAAAAAAAGTATCATTTACAAAAACATTGTTCAATTGAATCTGGGTAAAAATCAAGTTTCAATAACAATCCACTTGAAGAAACTTTATTCATATAGGTACAATTTCTTAACATTTAATCTAGGAGGTATAATTTGTTCACTAAATTACACCTTAATTAAAAAAATATATAATAATTAGGCCAAATCATTTTGAATGCATTCTACGATCTTTGAATCACACTTGTCGTGAACTTCTCCTCCTCCTCCTCCCTGTTTACTCCACCCTCCTCTTCTTCTAAATCGCAGCTACCGAGAACTTCTCATCCTCCTTGGCGGGTGAAGACGGCAGCAGGGTCGTGACCCACACCTGGTGTGATTGTGTATTCACTTTGTTTTTAAATTTTCATTATGTTTGTTGTTTGAGACATGTGTTGTAAAATATGGTGTATATTTACTGGTTTCTTTTATCAAGTGGTGATAAAAAAAAAAAAAATTACTTGTACTCTCTTTTGTTTGTTGTTTGGGACATGAGATGTTCGTTAAATTATTTGAATGAAAATTTGGAAGTTTAGGTTTGTTGTCGAGACATGGGTTGTAAATCATTGTGTACATTTACTGATTTTTTTTTCAACTGGTGATAAAAGAACTTGTTACGTATACTCTATTTTGTTTGTTGTTTGAGACATGTGATGTTCGATAAATTGTTTGAATGATAAAAGAAATTGTTACTTGTACTATATTTTGTTGGTTGTTTGAGACATGTGATGTTCGATAAATTGTTTGAATGATAAAAGAAATTGTTACTTGTACTATGTTTTGTTTGATGTTTAATAAATTGTTTGAATGAAAATTTGGATATAAAAAATGTGTATTTTGATAAGCACATAGCTCGAGTTTGCCCATTTGATAATAAAAGTTCCCTATCGAGTGTACGTTTTCGGTTAAGTGAAGGGATAGACCGAACCAGCTCACTAACGAAAATCAGATCAGGGACGGTGCACGCCGGCGCATGCATGTATGACGTGCACTGCCGTGTTAAAATCATCAATTTGTTACAATTAAGTACACCACCTTATTAAAATAATCAATTTATTAAACTTAATTGCACCAACTTGTTAAAATTAAGTTCACAACCTTAATATATGCAAGTGCACGATCATCTAATTAAAAAATGTGTCTTCACGTACACGCCGGTGCTCGCGTATATTACGTGCACTGATATGTGCATCACTTTATTAAAATCAAAAAAATTGTTAAAATTAAGTGCACAATCTTGTTAGAATCACCAATTTGTTAAAATAACTACGTCACTTTGATAAAATAAGTACATCACTTTGTTAAAAATTAAGTGTCACCTCAATATATGCAAGTGCACCATCATCTATTATAAAAAAAACGTGTATTGTGATAAGCACATGGCTCGACTCTGCTGATGCATGCGTGTATTACGTGCATCATCTTATTAAAATCACCAGTTTCTTACAATTAAGTGCATCATCTTGCTAAAATCACCAATTTATTAAAATTATGTGCACAACATTGTTAAAAATTAAGTGCATCGCCTTAATATATATAAGTGCACCACCACCTAATATAAAACAAATGTGTATTTTGATGAGCACATAGCTCGAGTCCGCTGGTGTATGCGTGTATTACGTGAACCGTTACGATCACCGCCTTGCTAAAATCAACAATTTGTTAAAATTAAGTGCAACATGTTGTCAGAATCACATATTTCTTAAAATTGAGTGCACCACTTAGTTAAAAATTAAGTGAACGACCTTAATATATGCAGGTACACCACCATCTAATATTAAAAAATGTGTATTTTCATAAGAAAATAGCTCGAGTCTGACGGTGCACTTTTGTATTACGTGCACCGTCTTGTTAAAATCACTCATGTTTTACAATTAACTGCACCACCCTTTTAAAATTACCAATTGATTAAAATTAAGTGCACAATCTTGTTAAAAATTAAGTGCACCATCTTAATATATGCAAGTCCTCCCTTGCCTATGCCTCAATCCGCCCCTAAATACGGACACATAAACATTCTATAAAATAATACAAGCATAATACATCAGTTCAGTCTCTAAGATCCTTCCCCTCCTACTACATATTGGTACAGGGATTCAGGAATTAATGTTATATGTATACAGATAAAGTTAAGAGTGTTTCTTGGTCTCTACTTATTTTTCATGCACAGATCAACACATAATCCTATAGCTATTTCACTTTATATGGAAATACCTATATGGACTGGGTATTTGTAAAGACCAATATACATAAATATGTATATATATATATGTATATGTTTGTATGTGTGTTGGTGTTTGTAAGACCGGGTGTATAGAAGTGGGGCCGACTTTACAGCAAGAACTAATACTGCCGCTCTTACAGTTTCACAATCGCCAGAACCATCGAATTGTAATAAAAATTGTTAATCTGATAGTTGATGTCAGGGAGGCATCATTCAAGTTTTATCTTATGTCCCACGATGAAAAAGGATCATTACCACAGCATGGAGTGAATTTTCCGCAGAACACGCGGTGGTTTTTGCTTCTTTACTACAGGGATCACATTCTCCAGAAGCTGAAAGAAAGATAGTTATTACAATCTTACAAGCAGGTGCTGCTGCAAGTGAAGAAGACGAAGTGAGCAAACAAATATCCATAAGCAAAAAGATTAAACGTTATACGATATACCTTAACTTGGATTTCCCGAGATGGCAGTAAAACAAGCGCAACAATTTAATGTAGTATCATATCACATGTAAAACATACGTAACAGCCATTCTGAAATTACATATTAATACTAAAGAGTGTGTTCCATTTGTTATCTAAAAAGGATATCATGGTCCTTAGTAAAAGAAATTAGAGGAAAGCAATTATATCCTATATAATATTTAAAGAAGAAAGCCGGTACCTGCTCAAGCCGCTTCTTTGTCAGCTCCTCCTGGTTATAGGAAAATTTATAAAAACAAAATATTTAAAAGACAAAGAACTGAAGAAGTAATTGCAAACAATCTAGATCTACAAGAATTTTACACAAAGAAGTTACAAATAAACGCCAGTAACACCAAATATCTGAAGACACACAGTGCTGTAATGACACTTGCTACTTTTATATATATATACAAATGAACAACCACTAACACAATGAAAAAAATTTGCGCTACAAAAGTTCAATGAGATGCAGAAAATAGTATCTTGAAAAGGCCATTTCTAAAAAACTTATCTTAAATCCAAGTAACATTTAACTACAAAAAGTCGAAAGGATACACCCTGATTCCCTGAAAGGGAATTTAATATTAAATAAAGAAGTTATTTATCTTACAAAAATATAGGTTGGTTAATGAAAATTCGTACTCTCACGGATGTTTTGCTCAGAACCAAGTTCTTAAAGAATATTTTATGCGTAGAAGATCTGGTTAAGGGAAGACATTTGATCAGGACAATAACTAGGTCTTTAAAAAATCACTACTTGAGTACCTTAAAGGCCAAGTATGATCTTTTATCTAATAAGTTGATACCAAACAGATGGGGAATGTTTTTTTGTAAAAAAATACAAGATGTGCCATTGCACCAAGTCGGAGTGAAATATGGTTGATACTTTCTGTCAGAATAACATTGTTTTACAGCATTATTTGAGATTGATGGAGTATCATCGTATCAAATCATCATATGCATTTTTGCACTCACCGGTAGCATAACTTCGTGAAGATCATAATAAATAAGCAAATTCCGGCAAATACTAAAAATCCTTAGCATTGAAGGTTGGTTTCTAAAATATGGGGATGGGCAGGAAGCAAATGAACTTTGCAGCTCTAGACAGCAAGCAAGCAAAGATGCCAAAAAAATTAACTTGGTAACAAACTAAGTACAAAAAAAGAGCTACAGACAAAAATGCCATTATGACACACCAGAAGCTGGAAACTTATGCAAGAAAAACTCATTGAATTACCTTTTCTATTAGTAGCCGCTCATTTTCTTCCTCCAGCTTGACTGCCATTGACTCCAATTCAACTTGATACGCCTGAATATACGCAAAAAGCAATCACCCAAAATTATTCAAAAACATAAACAACACGAAAGCCACATCAATCAAAACGAGGAGCAACAGATTTAAGAAAATTTAACCTGCTTCCGCTCTCTTGATCTGGCGGCACTCTCCCTATTCTTAATCATCCTTCTTTGCCTTTGCTGTGCCGCCTTATCCAAGGGCTCCAACAAGCTCATACTCCTCCTCCCTCTTCCGATCCCCAACCCGCCAACATCCAAACCAAACCCAATCCCCATTCCCACAACTCCAGAATTCTTGTAAGCATAAATCTCCCCGCTCAACTTCTCCTGCTTAACGTCCACAGTCGCGCCCGCCTCCTCCTCCTCCTCCTCCACCTTTGCCCCAGCCTTCACCAAAAAATCCTCTAAAGTCATCATCTCCTCCTTCGGCTGCAGCCCACTCTTTTTCCCAGCCACGATCTCTCCCCAAACTTCCTCCGCTGTTCTCCTCACCAACTTCCGCGGTTCCTCTTCTTCTCCGTCGCTAATTCGAGACACAGCTCCAACAGCATCCAAAAGAGTGATATCCGCCTTCAACAAAGTACCAGTACAACTCTCCGCCTCCCCAACGGAACGGCGATGGTCTTGATCAGGACTCGGATTCCTTTCCCCATACGCATTTCTCAAAAACCCATCCAACGGAACTAAATTATCGTCAGCATTGCTGGTTCTGTCGCTTCTAAGAAAATCGATAGCACCAGAAATAGAAGAGCACGCGGACAGCTTCCGCTTAAGATCAGATTTCCGAGAAGCCATAAGCTTCGACGACGCCATTGCAAAAAAAAATAATCTAGAACAATCGGATCGATTAAATTTGAGCTTGTAAGCTTAAATGCGTATTACAGTAGTTAAATAAAATTTGCAAAGATTGTGCAATTGTGCAGACGCACCTAGGGTTTTGAGAACTTTTGGGGATTATCTGCAGAAGAGGATATTCGGTTTCTTTTACCTGACACGGTAAGGAAATTATTTCGTGCTGTGTGCGTGGTGCGCCGGAGGACAGGATCTTGTTCCTCTAAACTGATGTCGCACTTCGAAAATCCTTCGTGGACTATAATCCATGTTCAGGTAATGCGACTTTGTGCGAAATTGGGCGAGAAGCTGCACGGTATATTCGCAAACCCAGCCTGTCTTATCGGAGAAGAATGTGGGCTTTAGCTTTGGGCTAACAGACCCAATGGTTCCAAATCTTCTGTTAAATGTCTCTAACAATTCCTTTTTTATAAAGTGATTTATTCGTAGAGTTCAGAAATACTCGACTAATCAATAAAGTTACAAAAGGAGAACACTATTTGGATCTAACACAATGATAAATAAAAGTCGGGTTCAACAACCAATCAGATAGTGAATAGTTACATGAAGAGAAATAAGTAGAGATCCAAGACCAAGTCATAACATTCACTTCCTCAATAAGTTTTATACTAATCTCTCCGAGCCCTTGAAAGATGAAGTCATTTTTATATTTTCAAATGCACCAAATTAAGTAATATCACAAATCAGGATTCAAACATTAGTGTTGAATTAAATGATTCTAAATTTGATCGTGGCACACCGAATTAACTCCAAACCACACATAGCAACTTTCCAAACATAATTTCCTAAGGGGCAAGAAATAGCTCAAGTCGGAAGATTAAATTTGAAAACTCTATGTAACGAAACAAAGGGCAAGAGGACCAAGAGAATATATAAAGTTAATGTTTTATTTTAACAAAACAGATAATTTATTTTGCATTCACCAGAAATTTAAAAATCATTCATTACTTATTAATTATTTACCTTTTCAATATTTTTTTTCTTCAAAAAACAATCATGAAAGATGGTTGATCATTTTAAAAGTACGTCATCTTGGACATAGGGTTGTCATTGAAAAACAACTACATTTTAGTAGATTTATGCGAAGAGATTGAAAACAAAACAAAATACAATGATTAAATCTTGAAAAACACTGAAAAGTAGTTTAGAAACAACAAATAGATGGAAAAAAAATTAGTGTTAATTTTGAAAAATTTATGTTTTAGCCCTACCTTTTAAATCGATATAGTCCGTTAGTACTAGTTCGACCAGCCCCAAGTAAATTTACTGGATGAAATAAGTAATTAATGATATAGAATGCTCCTTCTTTGCTTACAAGGCTAGATGTTCATAACTTTTAGATCGATGCACCAAATTTTTCCATGACTTGGTTAAAAGAAATGAAAAGGGAAATTCTATTGTCTCATTGAGTTTGGATAATGGATCGGCCACTACTAGTATAAGGGAGGTAAATGCTGCTTTTGTCTATTATTACTCCAACCTCTGGGTTCTTCGGATTCTTGTGTGCCTATTGACAACCGCATTATTGCTCTCGGCCTTATCTTAGTTCGGAGCACTGTCAGTCCCTTGTTTCTCCTTTCACTCGTGGTGATGTTTGAAATGCTTTCATGGATATTGGTGATGAGAAAGCCCTCGGCCTGGATGGTTTCAATGCACATTTTCAGGATGATCTGTGTGGTGCTATTATGGAATTATTTCACACATGTTCTTTATTAAAGCAATTCAATCATTCAGTCATTGCTTTAATCCAGGAGATTTTATTCAAGTATAATCGTAAAATGATTTCTTCTAGCTGTATCCTGAAGGTTGATCTGCAGAAGGCGTTTGATACTGAGGAATGGTCTTTTATCCAGAGTGTGTTGATTGGTTTTGGCTTTCCCCAACCATTTGTTCGATGGATTATGGTATGTTTTTCATCTACTTCTTACTCAATCTCTGTGAATGGTGGTATGTAGGGATACTTTCAGGGCAAGAAGGGCCTTCGCTAGGGAGATCCTCTTTCCTCTTTCTTGTTTGCGTTATGCATTGGGTATTTATCTAGACTTATTAAGAATGTCACTATGAGTTCTAACTTTAACTTTCACCCCTTTTGTCAAGGCCTTGGCATCACACCTTGCTTATGCAGATGATTTGTATTATTTGCTCGTGCTGATGTTACATCAGTTGCTATCTTATCTCATTGTCTGTCTGAGTTCGGTAGATGTGCAGGACTTAAGGCTAATTATCTTAAGTCATGTATTTATACAGCTGGAGTCGATCATCCTACACGTGATCAATTGCTATAGGCTTTGGGTATCTCTCTTACAGCTGACAGGTTATGCTCTCATGAATTTGACATGCTCATGAGTTCTTTTATCTTGCACCTTGAGTCCTGGCCTAGCCGATCCCTATCTTATGCCAGGAAGCTTGAGTTGATTCGCTTAGTTCTTCAAGGTATAGAGTGCTTTTGGTTATATATTCTGCCCATTCCTTATGGGATTATAGAACGCATTACAGCCTTTGTCGGTCTTTTATCTGGAACACCAGTCACCCACCGATCTCCTGGACTTCCATGTGCTGGTCTTTTATCTGGAACACTAGTCACCCACCGATCTCTTGGGCTTCCATGTGCTATACGAAGGCGGATGGCGGTGTTGGTCCTCGTGATCTTTGAAGTTGGAACAAATCTCTCATCTCCAAGTTTCTTTGGGACTTTCACTCAGAGTGGCAGTCGCTTTGGGTGAGGTGGGTACATCACACCTATCTTAGAAATTTGGATGTTTGGACTTGGGCCCCGAAACCTTTGGACTCTCCCTTGCTCAAACGCACATTGATGATTCGCGATGAGATGGTTGGCTCTTTGAGAAGCTCTGCAGCCTGTTCTCGACTCGTCCTTCAAGGGCCTTTTTTGCATATCAGTTTTTACCCCCACCGTCCCTAGGTGCCTTGGGCTTCAGTTGTATGGAGATCTTATCTTCTACCTAAGCACTCCTTTATTTTATGGCTTGGTGCTCATAACAGATTATCTACTTCGGGCAAAATTGTTTTTGTTGAGGACAAATCTTGTTGCCTTTGTGACTCGGATGTTGACTTTGTGACTCGGGTGTTGATTGCTTGAACCATCTTCTCTTTGCTTATCCCTTTAGCAAGAAGATTGTATTTGTGCTTGGTTTCAGATCCGATTTTCTATTATTGTTGGGTTTCCATCCTCCGAAGTCAAATCCAAACGCAGCGGAAAAACAAACAGTAAACAGATCTAACTCGGGGACTGACGATCGCGTCTGATTCATATATTAACATGTGCAAATATCAAATATAAAGAGATTATTGTACACCGGCGTAAATCAGATAGTGGTGATCCCTCAAGTCCAAACAACCTAACCAGATCCACGACCCCAACGCCAGTGCTATTTTGGTGTTAGTCTTTTTACGACAAGAATTTGGTGTGTATTGAATGGTCTTGTTATTCTTTATGGGACATAAGCTACATATTTATAGATGTAATTAAGTCACTAATGGGCTTGTTTGCATAAAGCTCAATAGATCAACTCTTGGTTGCAGGGCACATATGTTGTAAAGCCCAATAGGCCAACTCTTGGCTTGCAGGGCACATATGTTGGAACCGAAGAGGGTGGGGTGAATGAGGTTCCTTGGCTACTTTAGCGTTTTAAAATGAATTTGCAAAAATGACGAGTTTGCACTGCGGGATGTTAGTTCCGAACTTTATCAATGAAATTTTAAAGATGACAAAACATATCAGACCGGATCGAGAGAAATCAGACTGACCAGATCGATCGCCCAAAACAGATCAAGCTGATAAGATGACAAAGCATATCAGACCGGATCGAGGGTAATCAGACTGACCAGATCGATAGCTCAAAACAGAACAAGCTGATAAGGCATATCACATATCAGACCGGATCGATAGATATCAGACTGACTAGATCAAAGCTTCAGATTGATCTCAACTTATATCGGATCAGAGCAGTCAATGATGTATAAAGATTGGTTCTTCAGTCCGAATCATTAACGGCTATTTATTGTAGCATTTAATGTTGCAATTAATGCTACAAAGGACCAAAGACTGAAGATTACCATAAAAGGTAAGAAGACAAAGAAGAGCTTACCTGACAGTCGCCGAAAGCATGAACCAGAACGACAAGTATCCTGAAGAAGAAGACTGTAGCTTACTCATAGATTAAGCAGAGTCAAGAGTTGCACATTAAGGGAAATAATGTCGTTGGTACATGCAACTATAAAAGGGTGCAACAACAATACAAAGAAAAAGACGAAAAAAGACTCAACAATACAGATAAACAAGACTCTCGCTGATCAATCAAAAACAGCACAAGCTTTTAAGCTCAGAGGCTCTCGAGCTGAAATTATTCTTAAGCACGATTACATTGTAATATTTGATCATTTAGGATCACTGTGCGCATCTTGTGTATTCTGTATTGAAAAATAGAAGTGAGAAACAAATTGTAACTGTCAGACAGAGAGTGTCTGAACAGATCGAGTGACTAGGAGTTTCAGTCTAGTAGTGGGGTAAATCCAGCCTGAATCGGGTTTGTACAACAGGATTGTATAAATCAAAGTCTTCTAGGAGAAACCTTCCTTAATTGGAAGAAGGGGAGACGTAGAAGGATTACACCACCTTCGAACTTCCAGAAACATATTCTGTGTTCTTATCTTTCTGCACTCGTTCTTTCATTCAAGCCATCGAGCCGTTCTTACAAATATATAAACAGACCGTTCCGCACTTATACATTCAGTGGTCTGTTCAATAAAAGAGTTGATTAAGAAACAGATTTCTTTCACTAATCCGAAAGAAATCACAAGGGATTAAATTTTAGAATGAGTGTTCATTCACCCCCCCCTCTCTAAACACTCCGGACTGATCCTAACACGGGACTTCAAGTCAATCGAACAATAAATAAAATGAAGTAATAAATAAATGCGTAATATAAATAAAGCGATAAATGACAAGAGAATTTGTTATGAAAGCTCGGCGATGAATCGCCTACGTCTCATCTTCCCGATTAGAAAACGTTTAACCGAAGTTCCACTACAACGAAAATGATCTTGGCCTTAAGAGCTCCAAGTTAGCCACAACACAACTCTTCCCGAGTTAAAACAGCTCTTCACGAGCACCACACTCTTCACGAGTCTTCTTGGCCTTAAGGGCTCCAAGGATAGCCACACAAAACTCTTCCCGAGTTACCCACACTCTTCACGAGTCTTCTTGGCCTTAAGGGCTCCAAGTTAGCCACACACTTGTACCAACTTTACTTGTTGATGACTTTTACAATTTTCAACTTGCGTCGGTGTTGGAGGACCTTACAATAAATCAAAAACACCTTCACGATGTACCAACACGAAGAATCAAAACTCCCACACAAGAAATGAATTACAAACTCCAATCCAACACAAATGTATGAAGTTTGCAATGCTAGAATAATTTGAATTGAGCAAAGCTTTCTTGAGTTTATAGCCTTGTTTCTTGTCTTCAAAATGCTCCAAAACATCCATATTTATAGTGTAGGAGGCCCCCAAGGCTCCTACTAGCCATTGCTACACTTAAGGCTTGAATCACTCCAAGATCGCCTCAGACATCGTCTCGTGCGATCACCATCGCCGCGCCCCAACGGTCACCAAATTGCACAGATCGCCTCAGGCGATCACCACCAAAAATCAATGCCGTAGCTTCGGTTGCTCAAAAACTTTCATCGCCTCAGGCGAAGCACCCATCGCCTCAGAAGTTCAATACATCGCCTCAGGCGAACTCGCCCTGCGCGCGGGCCTCGGCGTCTCTCCAGTCAATGTGTGTGGCGATGCTCCTCCTGCTTTTACCATCGCTTGGGGCGATCCTGTCCAGACTTTGCACAATTGATTTTCTTCAACCAATCCACAACTAAACCTGTACACTAAGTAGACATATTAGTATAACAAACACAAGTTTTGTTGATCATCAAAAATCATAAATAATTCGGAGATAAATTAAGCATTAAACTCAACCATGCGTTTAAGGCTCAACAACATATGCTAACAATCTCACACTTGCTCAAAAGCCAAAAACTAAACTCATAATTCAAGTGTGTCAATCCAATTGAACAACTTGATGCACAATCTTTGTAAATTATGAAATATAAATATATCATACATTTTAATTTTAGAACTTTCTATAGATGAAACATTTTCAAATATAGAAACTCCACTAAAGTGAGGAGCTTTCAAAAATTTAACATATCCCTTAATCATCAGTCACATCATTTTGAGCACTTAACATTTAAGTCTCAATTCTCATCGGCAGATCGGCAGCCGATTAGTTGTGACCCAGTGAGGTTCAAGTATATCATAGCAGTATGATCACAACCTTTGTGATTTTAGAAGTCAAACAACTTCTTTGGGCTTACCCTGAATGCCCCATGAATCATCTATGCATCATATGACATATGCAACTCAATATGTCATGCAATCTCATGTGAAAGTCAATACATATCATGTAATTCACATAAGAAAATCAATTATCGCATATAAATCAAGTAAGGTCATATAAGGTCATACATTAGTATCATTACACGTTTTTGCCAAATGTCATGATAAAACTCATTTCAACGTACCTCAGACCAATAGTAATCTATCGAGTGCTCCTCGAATCAACCCTGGAATCTATTAATCTGGTCATATAAATTCCAGAATGACACTAAGTGTTCAAGTAGTGCATTGAATAAAATGCAACTTCTAAGTATTGACCCCTTAGCGTTTTTCTTAAATTTTCAGCTGACCCATTTCCGTATAAAAATCACTATAATTTCATACGACATCAAAACGACTCGATTATAGTGCTCAAAGTTCAAAAACTCAAAATACTAAATTTCATCTATATGATGTCAAGCTGGCTCAACAATCTAAATGAGGTTTGAATACTAAAAACATAGTATTTAAAAACCTGTTTTCCAACTTGAGCAGTGTTAGTAAATATAATATAACTTTTTCGTTTCAAATCCAAATTGAGTGATTCCAGTGGCAAATTACAGCCAACTTGAAAAACTACAGTTCTTATTTCTAGACATTTTCAAAATTTCCTAGCCAACAATTCTCAGGAATCCGAAGAACACATTGCATGTGTATTTTCGCCCACATGCAGAGCTTAGAATGAGCACTAAAAGTATAAAATCCATAACCTCTTCAAACTAAGTCCAAATTAAGTCCTCTTTTTTTTTTTTAAATTGAAGATGATTCAAAGACCTACAACTTTCATTTAAAGACCAACATCAAATTCAAAACAAAATTTCCAGAAACTCAAAACACAGTTTGTATATGCATGAACATGCAGAGTAAAAAATGAGCACTTAAAGTAAAAGCGACATAACTTTATCATATGAGCTCAAAATCGTATGATTCTTGTTTTTAAACTGCATAAAATGCAAAGATCTGCAACTTTAGTGTTTTGCTCAAAGTCAAATTCGGACTCTAAGTGAATCAAAAATTCGAAACAATCTACTGCATGAAACATCAAAATCTGCAGATTCTGTTTTAAGAAAATGAAATCAACATTTTCATGTCTCTACATAGATTTTCAACTCAATTCAACAAAATCCAACTAAATTTAGTTTGAAAAAGAATCATACCCTTGTAGTTCTTGAAGACTCAAGCATCAAATCCACCATCAACACTCAATTTAATCTTTCCCAGAATTTGCCACTTCTTCAACACTTCCAATTCCAAAATTTCTTGAGGATTCTTATTCCTCTTCTCTAATCCTCTACAAATCTCTGATTGTATGTATAATTTAACCAACTCTTCCCCATGAAATTTGGGAGAGAGTGGTTCGAAAAAGATGGGGAGGAAGGAAGAGAAAAAATCTGAAATGGAAATGGCAAAAAGGAGTTGCCTTGAATGGTGGTTTTTGAATGATTTGATGTAATGAAATTAATGTAATTCCAAGGCTGAAAATTCAGATGTGGGCGAGAGTTCAAGGTTGTAGGGAAGGATTTGTGTGCAATTTGTCATGCAAGAACCCACATGTCATGTGGTCTAAGTGTCCAAGTTAGTGATGTAGGATTTTAGTGCTCAAAACCAAGACTAAAAACATATCTTGCATGGTATAAAATTACATGGTATAATTAAAGTGGCCGTGTAATGCACAAATATATATATGTATTGATGTATTTTATCTCAATTAAAAATAGGGTGTTGTGATCCAAAACTTTAATTCAAATTTTGTACTTTTAATTATCCGGGTTTGCTTAAACATCGTTAATCCGGATTAATCATAATTAATTAGCAATGGGGTCTTACACTTCTTCCCCTCTTAAAATGATTTCGTCCACGAAATCCCAAAATTGAGTATAACTCAACAAATTAAATCATATGAGATGTCTCAATCTCAATCATAGATACATAAGAATCATAATGTATCAGTGACAACTGTTGTGGTAGTGTCAACTATATACACTGAACCAAACTTATATGTGACTTCACAAGGTTCAAAAATATCGAGGTAACATCATACATCACTGAACGAATCATATCGATCATCGTAAAGTAATATCTTCAGATTTACCTGATTCTCAACTTGAAATTTCTAACGATCTATTTCTCTTGTTGGTGTAGCAAACCTGTTTACTTTAAGCCAATTTCATTCGTTTTCATAGAAAATTTATCGTTCCTGGCATTTCCTCAACAATCTCAAGTTGTGTCAAATATTCCTTATCAATTTCATCTCAGGATATTAGCGATTGACAATTCTGACTCTACAAAATCTCAACAAATATCATTCCGATAGTTTCTGGAACTGAAATTATAGGAAAATTCTATTAGTGAATAATGATTTCTGTCAGTTCCCACTAAATTCATTACTAATAATCAGGACATAGCTTCCAAAGTCTGGATAATTCTCTCAGTTTGTCCATCAGTCTAGATATGATAAGCAATACTCATTGCTAATTTAGTACCCATGACATTCTGAAAACAGTTTTTGAATCGGATATTATCCTCGGATCTCTATCAGATACAATTGTTACAGAAACTCACTGTAACTAAACCACATTATTCACATCTCAAACATATCGTTTTCTCATAGGCATAGAGACAATCATATGAAATCAATATCTTGTATTGAAAAGTCAATCAATTCTGATTCAAGTTGTTTCACAATCTCTATTTGATCTAAACAATTTGAGCTATAAAACTCAAAGCTAGAAATTTCCCAAATTAATTGTGGCACTTACAATTTCTATAGTATTCCATTAGGTCTCGTATTTTGATCTTGACCTGCTGGCATGTCAAACAAATTGCCACAAAATCCAAAAATTTCTTTATTCATATCATCTCATCAGAAATAGGATCTCAAGAATGATACATCCCATCATTCCCAGAATAGCATTATGTCATCTATAGTGTGCTTTCTGCAGTAATACTTCTTTCGAATCAGTAGGACTCGATGCTATTTACTGATTATTCAATCGCAACCCGCCACTAAATGGCATACTAAAATCTAGTTGGTTGATGAGACAGAACCAATTTCTTCACTCAATATTTGTATGGATCTGTTCTTCGAGTCTTTCTGATCTTCGAAATCAGAGGTAACTCAAACTGCAAAGTATATATTGATGCTACCTTGCACTTTTAGGTTGAGTGCATCTGCTACTAGTTTCACTTTCCCTGATTGATATTGACTATCAGAGTCAAAATTATTCATAAATCTAGTTATCGCTTCTATCTCATGTTCAACTCTGACTGAATAATAGATATTTTAAACTCCTAAAATCAGAGTATATCATGAATTGTTCGCCATACAGATAATGTTGCCACCTCTTCAAGGCAAAATAATGGCTACAAGCTCGAGTTCATGAACAGGATATCATGATTCTTTCAGCTTCAACTATCTCAAAGTAGATGCAATCATTTCCTCATTATGCATCAGAACGTATCCCTTCTGTTTCATTTTATAAAACCTGCTTCCACATTCATCTGACCAAACGAAACTCAAATTTCTTCTTGGTCCACTGGTTAATAAATCAGGCTATCCTAGAATATCTTTTCATAAAGCCTGTAATATCTGATTTGATTTTGAAAATTTAATAATGTATAGTAATTATAATTAATAATGTTATTATTATGAGGTATACATAAGTTGTGTTGTATGTACAATAAAACTTATTCTTAACCATTTAACTGGAAAGGAAAATTTTAAAGTTGTATAAGAAATTGACATATTTTATCAAATCCTAAGTATGTTATAAATGGCTTCCTACTAAAATACAAATTTTTCCTCCATATACAAATATTTGTATTCAAAGCAAATTTTTTTTTTTTTTTGAAAAATTGTTCCCATATACTTCTCGAGTCCTGACGTCGTCGCGATATATTATGGTTATTTCGGTCGAAATACATACTTCCTAATCCTTAACACGTAAATCTTGTTGACAATACTTGTCATAAAAATTCGAACTCATATAATGGGATATATCAATAGTTTTATATAGAAGATTAAAGAGTAAAAAATATATGTCTAAAATTAATATTCAAGAGATTATGTGAAAGTGGATTAGCTTGGGATGAATAGTCATCACATCTAAAAGATCGAGCTTGTGTAGAGATTGAACAATTCACCCTTACTTGTTGTGGGCCGATTTTTTGCTTTTTTTTTTTTTGGAGACTCATCTAGTGAATATTTCAGGTGAGTTTGAACACAAAACATTGTCATTGGCCAAATACTCTGATATCATGTTGAATTGTCATCTCATCTAAAATTCAAACTTGTAGAGAGATTCAATAATTTATTATTTATTCTCTAACAGCGATTGAGTAATTACCTAAGATCAATGCATGGGATATAGTTTGGCACTCCAAGTGTCTACATAAATATCAACACAAACTATCTTAGTGACATTTATTAAGCAAATCCAATGTACATTAACAAAAACAATAAAAGCTATATTATTTGAAAAAAAAAATGTAAAATATTTGGTTATATCTCCAAAACCGTTTCTCTTAGAAGTAAGAAGGTTTAGCAAATCTTATAGGTGTCAAAAGGACCGTGTCGTGCGGTCGACACGGTTTGAAAACGAGCAGTGCCGTGTCGGCCTGTTTTCACAATAGACATGGCCCGGCACGACCCATACGTGCAGTGCCACGGGTCGTGCCGTGCAGGCACGTCCTATTTTAGGTTTTTTTATTTTTTGCCAGTAGCGATCGATCGACACATGACTGCCGATCGATCGCTACACTTTTAAAAAAATCTACTATTCATGTTGTGCCGGCCCACGGGCCGTCACCCTATGGCCCGACACGACCCATGTTACGGGCTGAGCCGCTCAGTGACGTGACGTGTCTCTTGCCGTCCGTTCCGTTTGATTTCTCTAGCAAATATTAATAAACATTAGTGCACGACTTAGTAAACCTTAATGAACGTATTAAAAATCTTAATGCTCGAATTTGAAAATTTGAGTGCGCGAATTAAAAAATAGTAATTCTTCTTAAAGTGGCACACACGCACTCAGTTCGTTATAGAACGTCAATGCATGGAGGGGTAGGAGGATTATGTGACTTAGCTTAGCACTATGTCCATTATATAATTTAAATAATAAATTATTTTTATTTTTTTAAAAAAAAGATGCCTTTAATATCAAATCTTTTATGATTCCTCTTGTTTTTTTGTTTTTTTTTTAACAGGTGATCCTCTTGTTAACCGTCAACAAATTAAAGTTGACTTTTTATAATCAAATTATTGAGATAAAGTGCGAATAATGAATTTTGTTTTGTTTTTTTTTAAATGAAAAACAGAATATTCTGAATATTTGATGGACTTCCCCTTAAATGTGTGGCTTGCAAAATAACATTGCCGACATGTTTAATTTACCTGCTGTCCAAATCAAGACTCGACCTTTAATATCTGATTATTTATTCAGAATTTCATGCCAATTGTAATACAAAAATACATATCTTGTAGGAAATAAAAATTAAATTTTCAAACCCATAACATAAATTTTAAAATTTTTTAAATAACTTCTATATATTTTATAGAATTAGAAAAACATATTAAGTAATAGATTGCAAAATAATTAGTCTTTATTTGTTCTATTTAATGTCTTTGACTTTAAGATACAACCGATTCTTTCACCTAATTTTTTTTTTTAAATTTATGGGAGAGGGGAGACTCGAACCCGATACCTCTTATATTAGAAAATAGATGACAACCACTAAGCCAAATTCTTGGTGTCATTATTTCACCTAAATTAATGCCATTGATGAAGAGCAACCGAAAAGTTGGCAAACAATAGATGGCCACATGCACAAATCCACGTGTCACCATACAAATGCTCTAAGCCTCTAGAAGTCTTTCTTTTCCTGGTGATTTTTTAGTTCATTCAGTTATTATTAAAACCATGATTCATTTTATCTATACTATATTTTCGATCTTCAAAAATATATATATATATATATATATATATATTGTTACCTCATTTTTTGGTTCGATTTGATAACAAATGAATTTGTATACGAAAAATAAATAGAAATCGAGATTTTTTACGTGGAAACCCCGAAGGGAAAAACCACGGGACCTAGTCCAGTATGAAGCTTCACTATAATATCAGGAATGTACACAGTTGGTCTTTTTCTACAAGAATGGAGGAAGAAAGCCATGAATGGAAGAAATAAAAAATGGGGAAGAAAAGAGGCGATCCAGCCACCTCTGCTCCCTCCCCCCCGAAAAAGAAGAAAACCCTCCTCATTTACCTACTGTTACATTGCATCCCATAATGGGTCATGGGCTTTTCTTTCATGTAAGCCCTATAATTGGGTTAAGGGAAATGAGTTAAGGGTAATTAGCAAATGGGCAATGGGCCCAACAGCGGGCCAAGGTAATGGGCCAAGGTAGGATGGCCTAGTATCTTATCAGGTTGGGCCGAGTCCATAGAATCCGGGTCCAAACTACACCGGGACAATTACCGGGGTATCATGAGTATCCCCCTCTAGTCGAGCTAGAGTAGCGCTGTATCGACTTCAATTGGTTAGGTGAGGACCCGGATCGGTAGTCCTTTAAATGACAAACCATGATGTGACCTTGCGTCGTGCCGAGTTCCCCAGTCATGATGTTGGCAGAGCCATGACAGCTCGAATGTGATCCTTGATAGAATAGGCGGCTCGTAGAACCCATACGAGTAACCGGCGTAATCGAGAGTAGGAATCCGAACTGAAGCTATTATAATCGAGAATTCCGAGCTGACAAAGGTGATCGAGAGCCCCGTGGTGATAAAAGCGAGCTGAGAAGCAAATAAACATCCGAACTCCAGGAATAAGAAATATTCTGAGCAGATAAGACATACGGACTATGTTTATCTTGGTTGAGCCGACCTGAGCAAATAAAGCTCGCCCGACCTAAGCTCCAGAGATGACAAAATAAGAGAGAATTATCTCCCAACAAATAAAGCTCGCCCGACCTGATATGACCAAATATTGCTCGTCCGACCTGATCTGAGATAATATGCCCGAGCAAATTACGCTTGTCCGACCCGATCTAAGCTCCGAAGAAATATATATGAGCTAATGATATTGGTCCGAGCTGAGCTGAACTCCACACGATAAATAAGAGCAAATAATGCTCGCATGAACTCCATAATCGATAAATCTTAGCTCAGTTCCATAGCAGATAAAACCCGTCGAACCCCAGAGCTAATAAACGTACGGACATCCGGAGTTCAATAAATATGTCGCGCTGAGCAAACAAAATACAGCTGAGCTCCAAAAATAATCCCTGTTTGAACTCACTAAAGTCGTGCGTTGAGTAAATAGATATAGCCGAGCTCCAGACAATCAACATGGAGCAAATAAGACTCCATAGTGTCGAAACTGAGCTGTTACATTTGCAGGGCTCACCTGCAATGACAACTCGAAGTAATTCTAAACACAGAATTAAATCTAAACATGGCTGACCTGTTATATGCGCAGGGCTGACCTGCAATAACAACTAGAAATAATTCTAAGTACAGAATTAAATCTTAACAGGGCTGACCTGTTAGCTGTGCAGGGCTGACCTGCAATAACAACTAGAAATAATCTAACAAAATTAAATCTAAAACAGGGCTGACCTGTTAATCTGTGCAGGGTTGACCTGCCATAACAGCTAGAAATAATTCTACGGGAATTAAATCTCAAAACAGGGCTGACCTGTTAATCTGTGCAGGGCTGACCTGCAATAATAACTCGAAATAATTCTAAGTACAGAATTAAATCTTAAACAGGGCTGACCTGTTTTCTTGGCAGGGCTGACCTGCAGTAAATATCTCGAAATAATTCTACAGAATTAAATCTTAAACAGGGCTGACCTGTTATCTGTGCAGGGCTGACCTGCAGTAATAACTCGAAATAATTCTAAGTACAGAATTAAATCTTAAACAGGGCTGACCTGTTTTCTTGGCAGGGCTGACCTGCAGTAAATATCTCGAAATAATTCTACAGAATTAAATCTTAAACAGGGCTGACCTGTTATCTGTGCAGGGCTGACCTGCAGTAATAACTAGAAATAATTCTAAGAGAATTAAATCTTAACAGGGCTGACCTGTTATCTGTGCAGGGCTGACCTGCAATAATAACTCGAAATAATTCTAAGTACAAAATTAAATCTTAAACAGGGCTAACCTGTTTTATGGGCAGGGCTGACCTGCAATAATAACTCGAAATAATTCTAAGTACAGAATTAAATCTTAAACAGGGCTGCCCTGTTTTCTTGGCAGGGCTGACCTGCAGTAAATATCTCGAAATAATTCTACAGAATTAAATCTTAAACAGGGCTGACCTGTTATCTGTGCAGGGCTGACCTGCAGTAATAACTCGAAATAATTCTAAGTACGGAATTCAATCTCAAAACAGGGCTGACCTGTTACACTGACAGGGCTGACCTGCCTGAACTCCACAGATAATTAACCGAGCACAAAAGTCTGGCTCAACCCGAGCTCACGAAATAATCAATACAAGCAGATAATGTCCTTGCGACCTGAGCTCCAGAATAATAAACCGAACACATGCAGCTCGTACGTCCTGAATTCCAGAGCTAATAGATATGCGACGATATAGCTCATCTGAATTCACGGAGTGGAAGATGTCCTGAGCTCTTGAGATGATAAAATGCTGAGCAAATAAAGCTCGTCTCATCTGATCCCGGAGAAAAAATATAAGTAGACAAGACTTGTCCGGCCTGGACTCCAGATAATAAATATGAGCGGATAAGACATGTGCTAGTATTTGCCAGGGCCTCGTACACCTGGGCTTAAGCAATCAGGGCGGACCTGTGCTAATGTTTGCCAGGGCCTCATACACCTGGGCTTAAGCAATCAGGGCGGACCTGTGCTAATGTTTGCCAGGGCCTCATACACCTGGGCTTAAGCAATCAGGGCGGACCTGTGCTAGTATTTGCCAGGGCCTCATACACTTGGGCTTAAGCAAGCAGGGCGGACCTGTGCTAATGTTTGCCAGGGCCTCATACACCTGGGCTTAAGCAAACAGGGCGGACCTGTGCTAATGTTTGCCAGGGCCTCATACACCTGGGCTTAAGCAAACTGGGAGGACCTGTGCTAATATTTGTCAGGGCCTCATACACCTGGGCTTAAGCAAACAGGGAGGACCTGTGCTAATGTTTGCCAGGGCCTCATACACCTGGGCTTAAGCAAACAGGGCGGACCTGTGCTAATATTTGTCAGGGCCTCATACACCTGGGCTTAAGCAAACAGGGCGGACCTGTGCTAATGTTTGCCAGGGCCTCATACACCTGGGCTTAAGCAAACACGGCGGACCTGTGCTAATGTTTGCCAGGGCCTCATACACCTGGGCTTAAGCAAACAGGGCGGACCTGTGCTAATGTTTGCCAGGGCCTCATACACCTGGGCTTACTCCGAATATCCATCCGAATAAGTTCATCCAAAATCCAGAACAAATAAAGTTCCCGAGCTGATCTCCTGATGTGGGGCTTACTGCTAGATTGCATGCCCGAGCTGATATAACCGGGGCTTACAGCTAGATTGCATGCCCGAGCTCAATGTAATAGGGCCTTACTGCTAGATTGCATGCCCGAGCTCAATGTAATAGGGCCTTACTGCCAGATTGCATGCCCGAGCTCAATGTAATAGGGCCTTACTGCCAGATTGCATGCCCGAACTGATATAACCGGGGCTTACAGCTAGATTGCATGCCCGATCTCCTGCATGATATAATAGTGCAACATGCATATATAAGAAATCAAAATAACAGTTATAAAGAAATAACCTCAAATAAGGGCATGCAGATTGAATGCCAATGTCGAGGTTGATTCCAAGATCTAGCAATCATAATGAGTGTTAGTAGCATCATGTCACGTGTGATTCATGCTTATATCAATCGTTTTTCAAGCCATAAGACATGATCAAGGTTACGAAGCATGTGCTCCAAAAATCTGAGTTGGTACACCATGATTAATGCGAAGTCGAGTTATTATGCAACATCAAGCCGCTTGCAGCAAATCCTGTACCAACAAAATGATTAACCAAACAAATATTTTCATGGGTAATCTCGATCCACTTTTATGTCCCACAATAAATCACTTTCACTCAATAAGTGAACCCGAGGGCCATTATATTTGAGCGATCCAAAATCACGAAGACCACATGTATATGTGATGAAATAATTATGTGCAGTTTTGACCATTAATACAAAGCATGTAAAAATATAGTGGACAAGAGGAATAAAGTTTACTTGGTGGACAGAGAGAGCTGGACCAGAGTAAGTCGAAGAATATGACGGCCATAACGAGGCGATGAAAACACAATGGTATAATGACATAACTAGCAAACTCCAGTATACTTAACAAATGCAAAATAACATATGTATTACGTTGGCGAGTCATATTCCTTGTCAGAATAGTAATCCTTTGCTAATCATGTAATAACAATAATGTTTTGAGCAATATAAAAGTAATACTCATCTGAGCCTTTCAGCAAGATTTTTTCGGAGTCAACAGCAATCTCATATGTTCAGCCCAATGTATCGATAAGACTATTATACAAGAGTCCAAACAATAATGTATGGACAATAATGAAGGCAAGGCACGAGACTCTGTCACATGGGGTCTCGGTTGAGAACAGAACACTAAATATCCATTTTTGAAATAAATTTGTCTATAACTTGCATCTCTTGTGTGACCACATGGGTAAACCTTACCCCAAGCTAGCATAATGTCATATTTAGGGAACTTCTAAATAATTCTAGCACATCTTGCAATCATAAGAAATGGTCCATGTTTATCCTTATAATCAAAGTTGTAGCACATAATATATTGGTAATCAGATAAGATGCATGTTAGACTTATCTTTTGAAGTGGTTGTCCGTCACGAGACGTTTCAGGAAATCAACAAGATTGATCATTGCCATATTTTCAAGCTCCGTGATATTTGTGATCGTCCACTGCAAAAATAAAAGTAGGATGACAGTTTCCTATGCGATAACCCAATTCTGGAGGTTTTTTCTGTAACATTTGCCTCGCTTCGTCACACTTGGAACACACGACTCGCCTTCAACGTGGTGAAGGCCAAGGAACGATCGGAAGTGTCCCCTCCATTGTTGACCTTCCATATAATATTTTTTTATTTCTTTATCGTATACCACATACTTCATGCCTCAAATAATAAACCCCAGCATCACTCAGATTCCCACCTCCAGTTTTGGGTTGTACTCAAGAACCCACACCCTCAATAGTAGATTACTTTGCCAAAATTTAAGACATTAATGAGTGAGTCAGATTTTCCTCACGCAATGCTAAAATTATCGTACGACGCTTCACCATCAGCACAATGGTTGCTAGCACCAGAAAACCCAGCGCCTTTTGGTCGGAAAACGCGCGCCCACGATTATCAGCGGCTAATTCGAAAGCCAAAACGCCCACCTCAACAGCCAGGCAGCGAGGAGTGCGATGTAACTGATGCGGAAAAAAGAAAAGTTTTGTTTTTTGAGGATGAGGGATGCCGCGTGGGTGGGAGAGTTCGGGCAGGAGAAGGAGGGTGGATCTATCTTCTCCACCTTCTCCTCAGTCCCTAGATCAGTCACCCGATCTCCGGCCTTGACTCCTCCCACTCTCCTTTTTTTTTTCTCATCTACGCCCTAGCTTCAAAGTCAGCCACCTTTGCACATGGGACTTCATTTTCCTCTCTCAAGCTCACGTTATCGGGGGTTAGCAGCACCCACATGAGTTCAAGCCAGCAGCCCGCCATCCATCTTGGACCCCCTGCTATGTATCACTGCCCTGAATCCCATGGCACAGCTGCTGTCTCCCGCTTCCATGCTCATCGCTTAGAGCTCTTTTTTTTTTTATTAAGAAACTTTCCTTCATTTCCTTATACTGGCCAGCTCCTCCTCGTAATGCAGCGAACAAAATCGCACCGCTGCCTCCACCACCTCGCGCCGCGGTTAACAATCCCGCCGCTGGACAAAAATGGCAGCACACAGCTGTTCAGCCCCTCCACCACCTCGCAACGGGCAACATCCCTGAACCACCGTTGCTCAGGAACTCTGCACACTCTCTTCTCGATGACTCACGCTGAGCCCACGTAAACCCAACGGAAAATCGTACCATATTTGCCTCGCACCACCTTAAATCCCTTGCCCTCCTCCGTCAGTAACCAGAATTTCTCTTTCCAATCTCAACGTCTTAGACTCTCCTTCTTCCCCTCGCCCACTGTCCCAAAAATCTCCTTTACAAACAGCCCCAAAAATTGACGTCTTAGCTCGATTTCCCACAGACGGCGCCAATTTGTTACCTCATTTTTTGGTTCGATTTGATAACAAATGAATTTGTATACGAAAAATAAATAGAAATCGAGATTTTTTACGTGGAAACCCCGAAGGGAAAAACCACGGGACCTAGTCCAGTATGAAGCTTCACTATAATATCAGGAATGTACACAGTTGGTCTTTTTCTACAAGAATGGAGGAAGAAAGCCATGAATGGAAGAAATAAAAAATGGGGAAGAAAAGAGGCGATCCAGCCACCTCTGCTGCGTCCCCCGCATTTATGTGAGTGGGTAATAGATTCTTGCACCTCTCTCCATCTACCCACCCTATATGCCTGCATGTTTATATTTAAAAATATCTTTAATTATAATAGTTAATATTTTAGGGGTGTTTAAGTTACAAATTGTAATTTAAACATATCAATGTTTCAGTTTGCTAATTTATTATTTATTATTTAGAGTATAATTTGTACTTATCTTTTTAATATTTACCGATTAAAAAAAGTTGTTGATTCATTGAGAAATAATTATGCATCTTGTAGTGAGAAGAAATGTTTTTATTTTATTTTTTGAACTTATGAATTATTGTTTTTTGGTGTACCAGTAAATGATAAAAGTTATTGATGTCACACTTTGATGTTGAGGATTTTGATGCTTTAATTTGTTTTGTTGGAGTGTAATAATTGTCCCTATTTGGAGAGCGATCGAAGCGTGACTCTTGGCCTACTATACGATTTAAAGATTAACATTGCACTGTTACCACCAACTATAATTTTTTTATAAAGGGGCAAGCGCTTGATCCTACAATTGGTATCAGAGCCACGATCATGTATTCGATTATCATGATTTGCAAGGCAGTTTAATTATTTTTAGGGTGATTGTTGGAATGCATTAATTGTCGATGCTTGGAGAGCAATCGAACCGTGGTGCTTGGGATGCTATATATTTTAAAAATTAGAGTTGCACCGTAACCTCCAGCTATAAGTTTTGGTAAAGCGGCAAACTCTTGATCCTACATATTATGTTTTTTGTTTCGTATTGTGAGATAACATTTTTAGTTTTAGTTTTAGTACATGTTTGCCCTTTTATAATATTTTGTTCACATGATTTTAGAATTTTATTTTTTATATTGTTCTATCATCATATTAATTTTGGCTAAACTAAACTAAATATACATAAACTTATCACACTGCAAAGTCTGGGATATGTGTTTCATAGTTTGATTTGTGTTGATGGATATGAAACTGATGGTATCTATATATATTTTGACTATTGGTATTGGTAGTATGTTCCTCGTGTGATAAGGTCATGCCAAAATTTTTAAGGTCATATGTTAATAAATGTTAAACAAATCTTCCGTTGTTTACGCTATAATTATCATTGTATGATCATTAATCGCATGACCCTGATTGGGCCTCACAGTATGCTCTGTTTTATTATCATCAACACGAAATATTTTAGTTTAAGAACTTATAATGCATTAATTGTAATTTATTTCATTTGGCCAGCTAACCGCCTCACCACCCGAGCAGCACAGTTTTGTATATTTATTGTGCAGTTGTCCTTTAAAAATTTAGCAACCCACACGTATTTTACAAACTTATTTTATTAGAAATAAATTTAATTTTTGGGTCATAGATTAAAAAATGAATTTATTATGTTGTACGGAGCCTAATTAAATAATCAATGCGTTGAATCATCCTCATGGAATAGTAGCCTCACTCAGTGCCGAACCTATCCTCGCCAGTCGCCGGTATCATGTGGTTTATTTCCTAACCAGACAGTTGTATTTGGTGAAGGCCTACTTACGAGATGTGACAAGCAGTATAATAATTATAATAATAAACTTATAAAATCATATTTGTTTTTAATTATTTTGCTGGTAAACTCTTTTTTTTTTTAAAGAAATACGAAATATGATAAATAATCAAATTTTGGGTCTAAATTATTTAATAAGAGTATGATTAATACGTGTAGACGCAGGGAAATTGTTTTTAGAAAAAAAATTATACGCACAATTAATTTATTTTCCTAATAAGAAAAGAAATCCAACCACCAAAATCAGATAGAGATGTTTAACTCCCGTGATATTCAATATATTTTTCTCATATATGCGTCCGGTTAGGTTGATGCTGCATTCAAAGACAATATCTTACGACAGCATCAAACATATATGTGTATTGTCACATGACACTATCCTGAGACAACGTTAACCTATCATATTCGTCCCCATACAATTTCTTACCTATATATAGATGATACACATTAGCCAAGTCTATATAACATCATAAAAATCGATTTACTTAAACTGATCAAATCAAAATTTTACTAACAAATATATATCATGTCTGAAGAGAAGCACAACCACCACGGCCACTTCCACCACCGCAAGGAGGAGGAGGAGGAGGAACCGGTTGCTGTGGTTTACTCGGAAAACGTATGTGGCGTGGATGCGAATACCGGGCTGGGCTACGAAACCACAGAAACAGTGGGTTATGTTGGGGAAAGGCCACACCATGATTATGAGAAGGAAGGAAAGGAGCATAAGCGTAGGGAACACCTTGGTGAGATGGGAGCTGCAGCTGCCGGTGCTTTTGCATTGGTGAGTTATTTTCTTACAAGAAAAATCCACCCCCTCGTGATCTGCAACTTTTAAGTAAGCAAAAAAAAAAATAGTAACGACACAAATGATTTAACGTGAAAAACTCCTAAATCAGGAGAAAAACCACCATGACCAAAAAAGAAAATACATTATATGAAAAAGTATTACAGTCATATAATTTTTCTTTCACCCCAAACACAGCCAAAAGGTTTTCCACTAGCAACAAGCCTTCTTTAATCAATGTGGGACAAAATCACAATCCATCAAGAATTTACTAAAACAAAAGTTTGTTAATATTTTTGATTAAAAACAGTTTCTATATGAGATTGTATTTGATTATTCTTAAAAATTTAAGACTATTATTGCAAAAACATATTCTATGGACCATTTCTTAAAATTTACCATTAATCATATGTGCATTAAATTGTTTTCTTTGGAAATTTATCTATAGTACGAGAAGCACGAGGCAAAGAAAGACCCAGAGCACAAGCAAAGGCACACGATAGAGGAAGAGATTGCCGGTGTGGTGGCGGTAGGAGCCGGTGGCTACACATTCCACGAGCATCACGAGAAGAAAGAAGTCAGGGAAGAAGAAGGAAGGGCCGAGGGGAAGAAGCATCACCACCTATTCTAATCACAAATATATATGTATCGTGGTATACCTAAGCATCAACTATTACATGGCCCTTATTATTATTTAGTTCGAGTAATTTGTCCTGAATAAAGATTGTTTGGGTGTGACTTTTTACATGATTTGGATCATATGTGAGAGTAAATTAAGATGCTTGTAATTGAGTTGGATGATGTATTTGTCTTTTTGGGGGATTTTGTGTGTGTGGCTTTGTAATATATAATGTTCGATATTTATTTTTTATGTTAAATTAATGATTATATGTCTTAATTCATTGGTATATATAATTTAAAGTTGTAAGAACGATCATCTATTTGTTGTGTGGATAATTATCTTATCCATAAAACAAGACAAGATGAAGAAAAATATTTAAATTTTGGAACTTTTAGAATATAAATTATGGAGCATATAATAAAATACTTTCTTTCAAGTCTGTATTTAATATATTTTGAAATTTAAATATATTCAAACTATAAATTATACAATTATCCTTATCCAGATGATTGTCGAAAGACCAAACTTCAATATTTGGCATAATAAGTTGCCGTCAATTGGGCTGTGAGCTAGATTTGGGTACAATCCAGAGCTAGATTTGGGCCTAAAACCAAATATATTAAAGAGGAAATTAAACACAGATACCATTTTTAAAAACATATTTCAACTAAATCACCAAAAAATCTTCTTTCCAATTAAATTCACCTTCCAAAAAACTTCTTTTCAAATAAGTCAATATTTTATTTTCCTTTATCTATAAGTCTTTTCTCATTTCTTTATTACCCTTATACCTCCATAAATACATCAACATCAACTTTGAGATACATCGTCAATTCCCTTCGCTTGAAAATATTCTCCCAAATTCAACTCCTGTGCTTCAATCGTGTTTAATTTGTTTGGAAGATTTCAAAATAATCCAAGCACCTATCGTATGTTTAATATTTTTGAGAAATTTGTTTGACGAATTGATTTAATTATGCTTAAGTTCTTCTTTATTCAACGTTTTTGGCGTTTTTGTTGTTTTATGTGATTTTTTTTGCTTCGATTAACATTGATTTGTTGTTTCAATTATGATGCACATAATCTATTTGTCAAAAAGTCTCTTTAATTAATGAAACCTTTCCTAGCAAAATTTGAAATAGAAAATGCTACAAACGGAGCGGCGACTTCATCGTAAACTTAAGTCCAGTTTTGTCGCCAATAATTACACCATTTGGAATTCAAAGAAGAGTTCTGCATTTTCAAAATATAAATGTTAAAATAGTGTATGAATATGTATTTATGCATGTAATTACATGCACCGCTGAGTCTATCGGTGCATGTATTTTACATGCATCGATAGACTCATACTGGCTTTAACCAAAACCATAGTCATGGAACATCTCAAATACAATCTATGTTGTTTATAATATATATGACCTATGTTGTTTATAATATATATATATATATATATATATATATATATATATATATATATATATATATATATATATAATATTTCCTATGAAAGAATTCCCAATTTTGTGATTATTTTGCACAAGCTAAATTGGTAAGTGAAATATTAAACATGCTTATAGTTTCTGTTACAGTTCATTGTCATTATTTCACAATATGAGGTTTTTCTTTAAGTTCTCTTTCAACCATAGCATTTATAGCATTTTGTGATTATTTTGCGCTTGACATGGATGCTGGATGATCTTATTAGGAATACTCACTTAGTTAAAAAGTATTTCATTAACCTATACAAAGAAAATTAAACTATAATATTTTGCCATTTTCAATTCTCCGATCTACTACTCCTCCTAGCCAACCTAAGCAAAGCACGAATTTTAACAAATTTCAAAAATCAAGAAGAAGCCGAATATTTCCAATTTCAATTTTAACATTGCACCATTGAGTCTATCGATGCATATAAAATACATGCACTGGTAGACTCATACTGTATTTAACAAAAAACATAGTCGTAGAACATCTCAAATATACTTAATTTTGAGTTTCACATTGAAAATCTTAAAAACAAAATCATTTCTCATTGAAGAATTTTTTGCCAATCTCAATTCTCCGAGATACTGCTCCTCCCACCAACCCAAACGGAATATTTCCAAGTTTTAATAAGTCGGTGCATGTGAATTACATGCACCGCTGAGTCTATCGGTGCATGTAAATTACATGCACGGATAGATTCATACTGTATTTAACCAAAAACATGTTGGTAAAATTGTTTGATACCTTGTTGGTATTCAACTCCACAAGGATCTCGTTGGCATCATTGTTTGTAGCACGAAAGAAAATTTGTAGATGACAATGTTCAACTTTGAGTCGAGGCTAGTGTTGTACACTATCTCCTTAAGAAGATTTTTTCCCACACACGGTGCTCACGAAATACAGCAATCTTCTCTCAAGATACAACGACTCTTTACTTGTGATAATAGCACTGCAAATCACAATTCTCACAACCACAAATGTTGTAAACTCTCTTCTTCAAGAACATGATATGAATGTGATGCAAAATGAACTTGATCTTGCATTTTCTCTCAATAATTGTGCTGAATTCATGGATAATTGTATGTTATAATGAGTAGTGGTATGTTATATTTATACTTGGCCAAAGGACACCACTAAAGAACACCATTTGGAGGTGTTTAATCATGAAAAGTCACACCCGAAAGCAAAGGGACACACCCGTTCACGAAAAAACCACCATACTCTTTTCCTGGCAGAATGTCAGGCTCTCGAGCGCCCACTGCCCAAAAATTTGGGCACCGCTCGGGCGCCACCCGGCCTACCCGGATTATTCCCGGGCAGTTTTTTCTCATCTATCTTTGCTCGTTATGTTCTTTATCGAGTATTCGACTTTTCCTTGTGTCCATCTTACTTAATTTTAATTCACAGCCTCAAAATTCCAAGAAAACATAGACATGAAACATCTCAAATACACTTTAATTTTGAATTTTACATTCAAAATCTATAAAAAAAAAAAAATCATTTTGTCGGTGCATGTGAATTACATGCACCGATACTCATACTGTATTTAACCAAAAACATAGTCATGAAATATTTCAAATACACCGTAGTTTATCTCCATATTCATGTGCCACTCAATACACTTTTTTTTGTTCATATTATAAAGTCTTGTTCAACTTTATCTGTGTGTTTATATCTAAAATCATAATATTTTAAACACTCCAAATTTAACTAAAACAATACTCAGTTTAAGTTAATAGACATTTTGACGAACATATAATATGCACAAGAATTGAAATAACAATTCAATGCTACTTGTAGCACAAAATCCATAAAAAGCAAAAAAAGTCCAAAAATCGTTCCATGAAGAAGAAAGGAAACACATTAGTGGATGGAATGAAATTTATTCTAGTTCATTTGCATTACGTAGTGCACGCAGCAAATTATGAAGAAAGAAGTCCCAAAATTTCATGGTGATGGGGATTCATGAAGCCTAGAGTGGAGATGCAAGGTCATAAAGTTGTCAACGGAGGAATTTGCTGAATATTCCTGAGACAATGGATCAGTTTGAGCGACACTTTGTGAATTTAATTGAATTTCATAAGAGGGAGAGGATAAAGGGCAGGGCCAGTGTAGGAACAAAAAAAAAGACTATTTTGGTCATTTTGACCGAAATTGGACCTATATAAAAGAATTTATTTTTGGTAGACTGGATCGAAAAAACTTTCTCCTAATAGTACCGGCCCGAAATTTTTCCTATATTTAATCATGTGAAGCCTTGAAATATTCTTATCATTTCAAGAGATTTAAAGGATATGTAATGACGTCAGTTAGGAAGATTATCAAAGTAATAATTTGAGGAATAATTATCGCTCAAATAACTACGAGATTATTAAAAAAAATTATCCTAACCATGTAGCTTAAAATTTTGAGCCATTGGATGGGTGGCCCCGCATTGGGACCACCCCATCCAATGTTTATATCACCGGGAGTTGGCGTAAGATAGAATTACTCGAGATTATTTTTTTAAAAACAACAAGTCTCATAGTACAGAATTTAATTATAACCAATCTTTTACTTCATAAAACAGAATTATTGTCTTTACACTTGAAATTATATAAAAACTGGTAATATAATTGTTCTAAAGTCAAATGCGTCAGCGGAAGCTTAACTAATCAATGGCAGTGGAATCTTGAATTGACTATGATATTCCTCTTCGATTTCTTATTCGCTTTATCTGGGGAGGGAAGGTAAGGGGTTAGCGTTTTGGAAAATATTCAGCAATTTGTTGTCAATTGAATGTGACAAAACATATAATATATAATCATGATTTTCAAAACATATATCATAATCGTAGAAGAATCTGATACAAATATGAAATAGAACTGAATAGAATTGATATCATCGAGCCAGAACATGACATATTACATCAGAAACATTTTTCGCATAATAGAAGTTGACACAATAAATCCTTTGATTTTCTCCTGGTACTGATATCAGTTCTCTAGACTTAATCATCGTAGAGATAAAGTCAGAACATCAGATCACCCACGAATAAATGGTTTGGAATTTCCAGAACAACGGTTAACCACCATATCGGTTAGAATGTCGGTTATAATCCCAACGCCTCAGGGTCAGAAACAGAATTTGGAATTCCTACCAATTGGATTTCACATTTATAGTGCTTCAAAATTATAATTTTAATTAGAAACATCGTAATTTCATAGTTTCAAAATATTTCACATATTCGACTAAATTTTAAAACATACTTATGATTTCAAAAATAAAAGATTTTTAAAGCAAAAGCACATTTACAGATATCAGAAACAATTCAAAGCGTGATTGAGCGGATTTGTTGCATAAAAATGGCGAAATTCCTTCTTTTTTCTTGGACTGAAACTTTCGAAATCTTGTGTGTAATATGTGTGTAAGTTTTTCGAATTTTGGTCTGCGAGAGAGTTCTTTTTTGAAAACATGGTGTGGAATACTCTAATATTTATAGAGTAAAAAAATCGGGAGTCTCGGTTGCTACAACCTTTGGTAGCGCTTATCGTGTACGCCCAAATTAACCCCACTCAATCCTCAAGATTGAAAATAATAATGTAGTAGCGTGAGTAGAGATCGATCCCAGGAGGAGGTGTGAATTCTTGTGTTAATGAAAATCAAAACAAAAGAATAATAAAGGATGGGGCTGTGATGTTGAATTATACTAATTAAAATTAAAAACAAAGATTAACTAATGAAAGTGATTCTTGGTATCGGTCGACTCTTCCTTGGAATTATCATCTATTTCATCGATTCACAAAAGACTCAATTTTTCATATGAATATTCATCGTTGGACGTTTAATCCAATAATCAAAGTCCTATCTCACCTTACGTTTAGTTAAGTAGCCCAAGCGTTCTAGTTTAACCCTTATCAAACAATCAATCAAAATACAAGCGATTAAGATTTAAATCGATGATAGCATATGAACTAGTGAGATCGATGAAGCTAAACAACATAATCCAAGCGTCTATGTTTAATCTAGCCAAGTGTTCTTCCTAAGAATTTAACAAACTCACAAGCGAAAATTCATCAATCTTAGTTGCTTAGTAAATTAGAGGGATCAAACGATTCCGTATTTGATATCTAATTTAGCATTAGATTTCATGCAAGTTATTAAGTTGTCAATCCAATAAACAAACACAACAATCATATCAATAAAATCAGAAAAACTCTTGATACTCAATAAAATTGATAATTAAAGCATAAGAATCTCCCCAAGATAAATAAAATCCAAGGATTTGTCTTCCTCAACCAAAAATTAAAACTAGCTAGACATAATCTAAGATAAAGCAATAAATAAAAACAAAGGAAATAAAACTAATCCGATCTCCACTCGTCGAGGTGTCGTAGCGTCTTCAACAAAATTGAAAGAAAAAATATAAAACAATCCTAAACTACTCTACCCTAACTATCTAGATTTTCTTTAGTCTAATTTTCGTCCAAATAAGTATAGGGAGGCTGATGGAGTAGGTTAGAATCCATGTGGGAAGGAAAGAAATCAAGTCTTTACACTTTCCAAAACTCTGCTGGCGTAGCTACGCCAGAAAATGGCGAAAAGACGCCTGATGACGTGTCAAAATTATGGCTTCCCGCGTTTTTAGCATATTTACGCCTCCGAATGGCGTAGCTACGCCTACACATGCCGTAGCATTGGCGTAATTACGCCTGATAATGGCGTAATTACGCCTGTCTTCCATTTTTCTGGCGAGTTTCGTATTTTGGCCGTAACTTTCCGTACGAACTCCGAATTCGATGAATCAGCTGTCCACGCGAAGATAACTCAAAGTTCTACAACCTTTCTATGGACCTAATTTCCAAAACATGGCTTGAACATATAGAAATATGAGGAGAAATGAGCAACATGTTTCTTGGATTCCAGTTTTTTCCTATTTTCTTCAACTTTATTGCTTCTTTCATCATTTTAGCTTGATTTCTTCACATTTCCCTACATTTACACAAATATACGATTAGGTAGCATATGTATCAATTTATCCATCAAAATATACCAAATCGTAGACAATTAAGCGCAATAGATGTGTCTGTTTCTAGTCACATCAAACACCCACATACTTAATCTTTACTCGACCTCGAGTAAATCAGACAAAACTACAATCTTTTTACTTTGGCTCATAGGTTCATAACAAACTAACTTGTTCTCACTTTTATGCCTCAACAATTTTAAATATGCATAGTAATGAAAGGCGGTGAAAAGTTAACAGTGGAACAAGTTCAATCCCTAAACATTTCGTACCCAACAAAGTGGTGAACATGCGTGTGTGGTCATAAACAAGTGTCATGTACAAGTTATAGATCCAATTAATGTAAATTCATAATAGTTCAAGTCATACACCAACATAAGTATAGGCTCACTTGCACACTCTTCTCCACTATCTTAGCCACTTTGCAAACACAAATCAAGTAGGTCTTTATTAGCTTGTAGTGTGGCCTAGGTATTGGCTTATGAAAGAAAGGGTAAAGATATATCAAACAAGAGAGTATGATGATATGCATACTAAAAGCTTCTCTTCTTGCATGGATTTTTCAACTTTTATTTCAACATTTTTCTTCTTTTGTGCCTTGGCTCCCATTGGAGTCATATTTTTATGTATTTTCTCAAGGCATCCCTTTTCTTTCATGCATTTCATTCTTTTGACAATAAAATTCACAAAACATATATGAATCATTGATAACGTAAGTGCATGTGAATGAAACACATCATACTCCCATCAAATGTATGGATAGAATTCATATTTAGGCTTATTAGAGAAGGATGATAAGCTAGTCAAAGAATGTCGAGTGTGGTTGTTTTGTATGCTTAGCATACAACCATTCTTTTGCATCAAAGCTCAAAAATGGTACTAGTGATTGATTTTCTTTACATGGTAGGCTTGAAAGGCTCAAACGCATCAAAGATTGCCTATATCACTTTCATGTTTGCAAGTAGTCTAGACACACGCCTCAAAGAGCATGTAGTTAAGTTCTAGCATGTATTAGAGACTTCTTAAGACTATCACAGAATTCACACAATCTTCACTACGCTATGCACACTTCACAAGTCATGACGGATTTGTGCTCAAAATATTCAATTACTAAGTCAAAGCACACTTTGCATTAGAGTTCAAAGTGTTCCAAGGTTAACAATTCACGTATGTTCAAAAGTATGCATGATATCAATTAGGTTTCATCATGGGCTAGTGATTCTAAGCATGTGTTCATTACTAACTATGAGCTCAAAAAATTTCAAAGTTTTCAATTTTTTTGTATTTTTATAATAAGAAAAATAATAACACACCACTAATCCCTCCCCCATACTTAAATCTTATATTGTCCCCAATGTAAGATAAAAATACAAGAAAAGAGAAAAGTCTAACTACTAAAGCAATAAAAATAAAAGTAAAAGGGAGAAAGGAAACTAACTCCTCTTGGGTTGCCTCCCAAACAGCGCCTATGTCTAACATTGGTGGCCCGACGCCAGTCCTATCGCTTAAGGCGATGCCTATTCGCCTTGCACCTCTTGGAGGGTTTTTGTCTTTTCACTATGTCGCCTTCCTCCAAAGAAGTCAGTTGAGGTCGATCAAGATCTACCTCATGGCATCCTTTAACTTGTTGTCCCCTATGCTCGCCTTTGGGAATCTCATTCTGGGGAGATTCCTTGTTATCCACCTCGACCTCTGTTTGTTCTTCAAGTATTGATGGCATCAGTACCATCATTTCTGGAGTTTCTACCTCTTTGCCACTGCCCAAGGTGATGTTATCTTTGAAAAAATAGTCCCAAGGATTCAGTTCATCACAGTACTCTTTCGCCGACTCCTCTGTCACAGCACATGATTCATCTAAGTATTCAACAGTGGGAAACATACCTTGCGGAGTTGTAAGATGTACAAACTCCTTTTTTTCTATTGGCACATGTGTCTCCTCTTCTAGCTCGGGTGGCATCAGTACCACCTTCTCCATAGTCTCATCTTCTTCATCACTCCATGATTCGAATGCAATCATGGTCTCCTTTTGTGCTGCTATCCGATCGGCCAATCTTATTAGTTGCTCCATTTGGTTACCCAAATTCTGAGTGCTAGCCCTGAATTCCTATTGAAATTGCAAAGTACTATCATTAAGTGTTGAAACAAGATCCTCTAAAGACTCACTAGGGGTATGGTATTGAGATTGTTGTGGCCATGGCGGGTATTGCGGTATGTATGGCAGTAAGGTGGACTTTATGTAAGGTGGATGCGTGCTTATCCATTGATTGTCATAGTTGAGATTCGGATGATCACTCCAATTTGAGTTTGATGCACTTTGTCCACTCCCTACGCCAAGTTGTTGCACAAGATACTCCAATTCGTCTAGTCGCCTATAGTCCTCCATGAAAAGATCCGATTTCTCAGAAATCAACCTGTAAGCACGAACAAACAAGAGTACCGGTGGGGGGAAAGAAAGAGAAAGAAGAAAAACAAAAAAATATTAACACAAAAATATACAACGCGTCCCCAGCAACGGCGCCAAAATTTGGTAGCGCTTATCGTGTACGCACAAATTAACCCCACTCAATCCTCAAGATTGATAACAATAATGTAGTAGCGTGAGTAGGTATCGATCCCACGAGGAGGTGTGAATTCTTGTGTTAATGAAAATCAAAACAAAAGAATAATAAAGGATGGGGTTGTGAGGTTGAATTATACTAATTAAAATTAAAAACAAAGATTAACTAATGAAAGTGATTCTTGGTATCGGTCGACTCTTCTTTGGAATTATCATCTATTTCATCGATTCACAAAAGATTCAATTTTTCATATGAATATTCATGTTTGGACGTTTAATCCAATAATCAAAGTCATATCTCACCTTACGTTTAGTTAAGTAGCCCAAGCGTTCTAGTTTAACCCTTATCAAACAATCAATCAAAATACAAGCGATTAAGATTTAAATCGATGATAGCATATGAACTAGTGAGTCGATGAAGCTAAACAACATAATCCAAGCGTCTATGTTTAATCTAGGCAAGTATTCTTCCTAAGAATTTAACAAACTCACAAGCGAAAATTCATCAATCTTAGTTGCTTCGTAAATTAGAGGGATCAAACGATTACGTGTGATATCTAATTTAGCATTAGATTTCATGCAAGTTATTAAGTTGTCAATACAATAAACAAACACAACAATCATATCAATAAAATCAGAAAAACTCTTGATACTCAATAAAATTGATAATTAAAGCATAAGAATCTCCCCAAGATAAATAAAATCCAAGGATTTGTCTTCCTCAACGAAGAACTAAAACTAGCTAGACATAATCTAAGATAAAACAATAAATAAAAACAAAGGAAAGAAAAGTAATCCGATCTCCACTCTTCGAGGTGTCAATCCCGCCTTCGTTTCGATCTTCGTAGCGTTCTTTAACAAAATTGAAAGAAAAAATATAAAACTATTCTAAATTACTCTACCCTAACTATCTAGATTTTCTTTAGTCTGATTTTCATCCATATATGTATAGGGAGGCTGATGGAGTAGGTTAGAATCCACGTGGGAAGGAAAGAATTCAAGTCTTTACACTTTCCAAAACTCTGCTGGCTTAGCTACGCCAGAAAATGGCGTAAATACGCCTGATGACGTGTCAAAATTATGGCTTCCCGCGTTTCTGGCGTATTTACGCCTCCGAATGGCGTAGCTACGCCTACACATGCCGTAGCATTGGCGTAATTATGCCTGATAATGGCGTAATTACGCCTGTCTTCCATTTTTCTGGCGAGTTTTGTATTTTGGCTGTAACTTTCTCGTACGAACGCCGAATTCAATGAATCAGCTATCCACACGAAGATAACTTAAAGTTCTACAACTTTTATATGGACCACATTTCTAAAACATGGCTCGAACATATAGAAATTTGAGGCGAAAGGAGCAACATGTGTCTTGGATTCCGGTTTTTTCCTATTTTCTTCAACTTTATTGCTTCTTTCATCATTTTAGCTTGATTTATTCACATTTCCCTACATTTACACAAATATACTATTATGTTGCATATGTATCAATTTATCCATCAAAATATACCAAATCATAGATAATTAAGCGCAATAGATGTGTCTATTTCTAGTCACATCAACCTCTATGATACCTAGCTAGATTGTGCAAATTTTAGTCGCTTTACCACATATTACAGAACTCATTACATCTGTTAAATTTTAATAATATTTCTTAATATTATATTTATCTTTCATTATTATCTAAACTCATTATTTGATGTGATGTAATTGGCTTGGTTTAAATAACTCTAATTATGATTTGATCAAAACTCTCGTTGTTAGCTTGGTTGGATGGAAAAAGTGAAAAACAGGGTTTTCACAATTAGTATCTGAAGATTCAACATGTATAAATACACTCACCACCTTAGGCTTGCAAATACATTCCCCGAACACTCACAAGATTGGGTCGGATATATTTCCGGTTGAGACACCAATTTCCGGTTAAGACAACTTGATCAAATAAAATTTTGACTTTTCAAGCATTTTCGCTTCTCACTGATGTTCTATCACGTTAAAGATATAACCGCTAAAATAGTCATTGACAGATTCTAATATCTTTTGTTTGTTTTAAAATAAAAAGTATTTTTTGAAAAAAAAAATGGGGGAGAATAAATTGGAATAAAAAAAATGGTAAGAGAGTATATATTTTGTTTTGTCCTGATGCTAATAAGTGGGATGTAGTACGTAGAGTACAAGAAGTGCTCGTCAAATCAAAGAGTTACAAAAAAACATTAATCGGAGTCAATAAATTGGTGATAATATGCGGGTTCAAAAACCAAAGATAATAATTACAAGAAGAGAAATGAGTATAAATTCAAGACCAAGTCCTACAATTCACTTCCTCAAACGTAACTATTACTTAGCTTTAAAACTGTTAATAATTATTTTATATTTTCCAATAACCAGATACGATTTGTAAAAAATTGTAGTTCTCTTTTCTGGTGTTAGTTATAGAGACATAGTTTAAAAAAACCTTAGTATTTTAGTCCAATATTTCTATTTTGGAAATATTGTAACCATTTTACTTATTTCATCAAAGAACTTAGTTTCACCTAGAAAGAAATTGGAAACCACTTCTTGACTGTTTCACATAACTCATGGCTAACACCCCCTTCCGAATGGGGCAAAACCGAGTATCAACAGCACACCAATAAATTTCTCATTTCATAATAATGAGCATCAAACCCGGTGGCGAATGTGCGTGTTGAGTGGGGCTCTCAGGGTCGGCCTCAAAAAAGATTTATTATCCTCCTAAAATTATATTTTAACCCTCTTAAAAAGTTTTTGTTCTCGTTTTTTATGTTATTATTTTTACCCCTAAACAAAAGTTTTAGATACGCCTCTTATCAGACCAATAAAATACTCGTAAACAATCGAGTTGCATTGTCAGATTTTTTTTTATTTTTTGCCACGAATATTTGATCTTTGGAGAGATGCCTTGGCTGGACGATGAGAGAATTTGAACTTCTAAATGGCTTTCCAAGAACTATTCCAATTGAAATCATCGTCCTTTTTTAATATTACATATCAACATAAACAAATAGTTTTGCTTGCGGAGATGCGATGTTTGCTTTGTAACAATCGCGATAGTTGTCGCAGACTCTTTGGACTTCTTTCCAAAATGACAGCTACATGTATTGAATCTTTCTTTTTTTATTTAAAAGAAACAAGAAAAAGGGGACTCTTTTCCCAAATTGGAAAATAATACAAGTAAAGAATATTTCAATGTTAAAAAACCGGACAACGGTATGTTATGTAACATACAACAATTGTACAAAATAAATATCAACACAAAGATTTAACATGGTTGAATCCCCAAAAGTTAAACGATAGCTGATTTTTTCAGATAATTATTAGAGTTACACTAGGAGTCTTTTATATATATATATATATATATATATTATTACATATAAGCGAGGAAGGGTTACTGTTCATCACCCTTCCTTTTTCGCTTTTTCTTTTCTTTTTTTTGTTTTTTTTGTTTTGTTTTTTTGTTATTTATTATTTGTTCAATTTGTTCAATCGGTTATTGTAACCCTTCCTTTTTCGCTTTTCTCCTTTTTTTTTTGGTTATTTTCTTTTTTTTGTTATTTATTATTTGTTCAATCGTTTATTATTCCTATGATATTCGGCCGTCGCTTTTTTATTTTTTAAAATTTTTTATTTCCTGTTTTTATTCGTTTTTCTTTTGTTTTTGTATTTTTTGTAAAATATTCGACATTTATTTCCTTTTTCTTTTAGTTTTTCTTTTAGTTTTGTATTTTTTATAAAATATTCGGCATTATATATTTTTGATAGATTGCAGGTCGTCGATTTTGCTTGTTTATGTACATTTTGATTTTTTACTTACGTACGACCTATTGCTGATATTTGGTATTATCTTTGTTCAAATATTCCCTTAATGTATAAGGAGATTATATCAAAACCCTTGACCCAATAGTGCATCCCTCTTATCTCAATTTTAAAATTTACAAATGTTTTCTTTTTTTTTTTTTTAGAAAAAAAACTTGTTGATTTTGTCATATGAATTAAAAAAAACAGATAGTTCAAAATAGATTTTTGTCGTGGCAAACTTTAATAATACTTTTTTATGTGAACTTATTTTTTTTAAAAAAGAGTTAAAAATAAGTTTTCGTTGTGCCAAACTTTAATAATTTTTTATAAAATATTCGGCATAATGAATTTTTGGTAGATTGGAGGTCGTCGGTTTTGATTGTTGTATATATTTTGAGTTTTGGCTTACCTACGACTCATTGCTAATATGTGATTGTTCTCGGTTACCTTTGTTATGATGTTTGGCATCAAATTTTCCCTTCATGTACAAGGAGATTATATTAAAAAAATTAGAAAATATATTAAATTATGATAATTATATATTACTTGTTTGATAATAATTTGGGACGTCACATTTACATTCATTTTGTCAGAAAGTATATAATAATTATAAAAGTAAGATGATTAATTAATCATGAGGCCATAACAAGTAATATAAGAGCAATATCCTAAAATAACAATGCAACTACAACAATGAATATAAACTATAATTCCTCTTATGAGATGCTCGCTACTGCTATGAGAAACCGAACACGTATCTGCATTATGAAATGAACCATCGTCATTTTGAAAACTCTTGCGAACAACTTTTGATTGGTTTTTTGGAGTTCATTTAGATTTACTTTTATTGTGATATCTGATGTCATCTACTAATGCAGTTTCGTAGATGACTTTTGTTTAGAGCGTCTATTGGGCCCTACAAGGATATCATATGCCAACTCTTGATATGGTGTACTGTTGGGGAAGACTTTTGTTTACTCCAACCTATTTGATTTTATATACGTACGATTTTGTATGTTCAATGCGTAAGGACCATCTTTTTATTCTCTAGAACTGTCTGTTGAACTTGTGTTGGACGCTTTATTGGACATATATACCAGATTGCCAAATTAACTAGTATATATATATATTACCATATATAATAAGTGAGCAAGGATTACTGTTGGGAGAAACAGTAAACCTTGCCACTTATGTTTTTCCTTTTTGCAATTTTTTTAATATATATATATATATATATATATATATATATATTATATTATTTTTATAATAATAAGTGTCTAAGTTTTACTATTCATTACTATTGTTATGAATAGTAAAGTACTATTTATTATTATTATTATTTTTACTTTTGTTTTCCAATTTTTTTTTTTATAAAGTTTTTTTTGTTTTTAAATATTGTTGATGCTTGTGTTTGGCATGAACCGATTAGGAAAAAATATATCTTAATCGATTTATGCAAATAACTTCAAATGTTATTTTTTCAGTTTATATAGTAAGATGAACATCATTTTTTTAAAAAAAAGATAGAGTAGTCATTTGGTTATTTTTTTTCCCATTCAATTACCATAGCATAGTCGTTTTTTAAAAAAAAATTGTTAAAATCGGTTATTGAATTGTTATATTTTTCGATCAAATCAGGAAAAAATTGACCAACATGCTGGTACCCTGGCACCGCACCTTGTGCGGTGCCCAAAAAAACTAGTATATATATATATAACTCTAAACTTAGACATACAGATATAAATTACAAAAAATACATACAAACCATACCGTAGGATGTTACCCTCTCACCCAAGCCGATCACCGTCCTAGACTTCCTAAATAAAATTAACTTTGATCAAACATTTTTTTCGTTTCGTGAACTTTTTTTTAAAAAAAAATTGACATTAAAACATGTAGGAAAAAAGGACCAAAAAATCTTGGCAAACAAATTATTTTTTAAAATTTCTGCATTTACATTTGTAGTAAATTTCAAGCTCAAAATTTCACAAAATAGCATATAAGAGTGAAGATTCTATTTTCCCACCACAATCTGCGTCCACAGCACAACACTTCATGAGAAAAGATATAAATCTTGATCCTTTTCCGTTTGAGTTGTATGCATGGAACCTTGAATACGTTTACTAAAATTTCTGCAACTCTTTCTCCGTCCCATGTTTCCTTTTTCTCTGTTCTTCTTTTCACAAACACAAACAGACAAATATTTTTCCTGACTTTGTTGATCTCTTCCTTTAACCTGCGGTATTTGGTTTTCTTATCCACAAAGAATGAAGTAAGAACGTGGGAAGAGAAACTTTTTCATCTCACACGCTTGTTTCTCTCAAGAAAAGAATCATAAGTAGGTTGGACGGGAGATAACGGACGAAAAGCTCGATTGATTCAATGATAAAAACCCACGTTTCCCTTCACTGAAGGAAATAATATTTTTCGTTTGTCTTAAGAGTGGCTTGTGTTTCTTTCCTTCTTTCAATTGTGCCAATGATCCGTGAGTGAAAAATATTCGGGTTTCTTGCTTGCTTTTTAGTGACAGTGAAGGAGAGGTTCTGAGGGAATGGATACCAACGGGAAACTTGTGGCTGGTTCACATAACAGGAATGAATTTGTACTCCTCAATGCTGATGAGATTGGAAGAGTGAGTTTTTTTTTTAGATATCATTTTTTCCCTTAGTTTTTTACTTTTAGATGAACCAGACGGATGGAATAAATTTTCAAGATTCATGTACAATTATTTTAGACATCCACGTTTCTTTTTGCCATCAACTAATGTTTGCCCTGGACTCGTGTTGCCCCTCCTCCCTTTACTTCTTGGGTCCATCCATGTGTGGAACCTTCCATGATTCGCAAAAAAAGGTCGCGGAACGGCCGAACGGAACTGGAAAGACAGGTGCCGCGGTAGAGTTCCATGCTAAAACGGATGTGTAACTATAATGTCAATTTCATAGCCAACGACTATTTCACGGCCTAGAACGACGATTTCGAGGTCCAAAACAGCCGTTGCGGAACAATATTATATTTTTTTAAAATTGTTCAAATTTTTTATATTTTATTTCATTAATAATTTGTTCAAATCATCTATTTTTTTCTTTTTAATTAAAAAAATATCCGCGCAATAACCGCGACCGTTCCGCGAAATTGCAGTAGAACTGGAACATCATCCTTCACGACGCCTTCCACGACCATGTCAGCCAACATGAACCTTGCCGGACCGTTATGTGACACTTTGTGTCATAATGTCCTGATACACAAGTTCAGCTATCTTTCGGTTTAAGGTTTTTTGGTGCTTAAACGTTATAATTTTCAAGGTTATGGCCCATGTCAGTAACCTTTTCAACTTATATAGTTTCAGTGCCGTTCCAAATTCTTCTTTCTTGATTTATCATACCTATGTGTTTACCTTGACCAAGTTATCTTGACTGTACTTTAGCATCTGTCTTGTGATATCATAATCTTATGCCAATTCAACAGTATAACTAAATTGTTTTGATGGCAGCTGACATCTGTGACAGGGTTAACTGGACAAATTTGTCAGATTTGTGGAGACGAGATTGAACTTAGTGTAGATGGGGAGCCTTTCGTTGCCTGTAATGAATGCGCATTCCCTGTTTGTAGGCCTTGCTATGACTATGAAAGAAGAGAGGGTAATCAAGTGTGTCCACAGTGCAAAACCAGATACAGGAGATTAAAAGGTAATATGTTCTTGTGTCGTATCTATGGTGGAACCTGAATTTTCATCTGGAGAAACTAAATCTCGAAAAACTTAGATGGTGCGAAATCATATTTTCGTGCATATATAACACAAAAATATATAACTTCTTGAAAAAATTAAGATGGAGGGGGTGACTGCCTCTGTCAAAAACTTTGGGAATTTTTCTCTTATTGTTTAAATAATAGGCCTGTTGACATTCAGGAAGTTGTAGAGTTGATGGCGATGAAGATGAAGATGAAGTTGATGATTTAGAGAATGAATTTGATTATTACACCTATGAGAAGAGGCAACATCACCAGGTCTCTGAAGAAGATCTCACTTCTCTATTGGGAATGGATCACTCTTCTGTTAATTCAGAATTTCCTCTCCTTTCTTGTGGCCAAGAGGTAGATTTACCTCAATCAGTCTCAATCTTGCCATGTGTCTATATACATATTGATATCACCTAAATTTGCGATGACTTGCTCTGATATCAATAGAGAGGGGGTTCACCTCTCTTTCTTCAACACTCAATATAACAGCCTAGGTATTAGCAAATATCCTCTGCAATGACCTGAAAATACGAAGCAAGTGTGAGAAGGGGCCGGAAGTTATTCCGGCGGGTCCCCTCCGACGCTCAAGTCAGGCGAGAGAATATGAAGAGAATATATGCTGTAAGTGAAAGCAATTATAACATTAGTCCTTAATCAATACTCCAAACCTGGTATTTATAGGCGGAGACCTAAGAGTAGTATTGCAACAAGGACTCTTTCCATGTTTATCCAAATCTTACACAGATATGTCAAGATCCTGATAACACAATCGAATCCCTGATATTGCTCCGCATATCTAGGACTAGATCTCTTGGGGAACTGGTTTCCTTGCTGAGAGCCGGTAGCAACATGGGAAATGAGGAGAGCTCGGCCTATCAGCTCGGTCTCCCAAAAGAGGTCTCATGTCGAGTTAGTGTCGAGAAACAGGTAAGGTGAAACAGGTCGGCCAAACAGGTCGGGCCTCGCAAAAGAGCTCGGAGGGGTATGCGAGCTCTCGCCGAAGAATGACGAGTAACATGCCTTGGAGCTAGGTCGGCTCGTCAGGTGGTATCTTCTAGCGGGTATCACAGTCCCCCCTCCCTGTCGAGCTGACGTTGTAGACCAAAAGCTCGTATGTGCTGAGTTATCCTGACGAGCCAATTCTTGACAATAGCAAAACTTGATTTAGGCGGGAACTAACGGCTACAAAATTTGAATTTTAAATTGAAATTGTGACCGTTGGGCTCCCCTCCCGATTCCCGAGGCTAATCTAGGCCGTACAGCGCATCAAGGATCAACGGCCAGGATTCGTTGAGGTCTCCCTATATATATACCACTCCGGGTCCCTCATTATCCACTTTTGCCATTTTCGAAACAGATCGGATCCGACCTCTTTAGCTTGCCATTTTTATTTCTGAAAACTCCTAGGTACGTTTTCTCAGCTGTTTTTGTTACAATGTCTTCACCTCAATTGTTTCCTTCCCCTCTTACTGACGAGGAGCTTAGAGCTGTAGATCAGTACGGCTCATTTTATCCCGAAGGGATTGCCCTTCCTGAGGGAGTTGAGCCCCTTGAAGAAGTGGTGCGCACTGAGGCTCCCCAGGAAGCTGGGACCTCAGCCGAACCCGACCTTCAAGTGACTGAGGTCAGCTCGCCACTTAGATCAGAGTCGCCTCCAGGCAATTATCCTTGGTATGAACTTTATGTTCCTGTCTTGGATGAGTCAGATGAGGCCAAAATACGACAGGTCAGCCAGGCCCCTTCTGATTATGAATTCATCTTCCCCTCTTCTTCTCAACGACCCAACCAACCTCCTCAGGGTTTTTTTACCTTCTACCGCGGTCAGCTAGAAGGGGGTTTACGTTTTCCTCTTCCTGCATTCTTTCAAGAGTTCAGTAGTTTTTATCAGTTAAACCTTGGCCAATTTTCTCCCAACTCCTTCCGAATTTTGTGTAGTCTCGTAGTTATCTTTAAGGCGTTAGGCTTGCCTTATGACCACCCCACCCTCTCTTATTTTTTTCACATCAAGAGATCAGATGAGGGCCCCTGGTATGTCACCAGCCGACCTGGCTGTGCCTTTGTTGGGGGTTATCCTAGCAAAATCAAAGACTGGAAAAATGAGTTCTTTTTTGTAAAGCCCTCCCAGCCCTGGGTCTGCTGCTCTGATTGGCTTGAACATCTCCCGGCTCTCCCCTCTCCTCCTAAAAATTTCAAAAAGAGCACCGCCTTCTTAGATGTGATGAAAGCCATAGGAGGTCACAGTTTTAATTCATCTAAGCTGGTGGTGGAGGATCTGCTTTGTTTTGCTGGGCTGAGTCCAGCTGATCTGACCTTAAGGGGGAGAGCCGGTACTGGTTCTAACAAGCTTTAACCATTATTTTACTCGTGTATTTTGTTCGGTGTGACTGAACTATGTATCTGTTTATACAGAAGACAGAGTTATGAACTCATTAGTGCTGAAAGCTATTCAGAAGAGGAAGCAAAAACAGGGCCAACCCCCAGCAGCCGAGGGTGTCACTATTGTGGATGTAGGAGGTGAGAGCCCCCCCGAAGATGTAGCCCAGCTATCCCGGAAAAGACCGGCAGCTCCTGGGGGTTCGTCAGGTTCTACTGCTGTTGAAGCTCATCCTGTGAGGCAAGTTCGGTCACGCCCAGATCAGTCCGACCTCCCTTCAACGGGTGAGAAAGGGGGTGCACCAGCTCGTGTGGAGAGATGTCGTGAGCGGGTGATGGAAGCTTACAGAGGTGGTGTACGACTAGTTGGGGAAGGCCCGAGCACCGTTGCCCTAGCTGTGGCTCGTGATCTTCCCAATACTGAGGATGCCCTTTATATGAGCCAACTGAGCTGGGGGGACCTGATGACCCGAACTGGGAGCCGTCTGACCGAGTCTATGCTCTTGATGGGTGAGTTTATGTCAAGGGCAAATATGATCCGAAGACAATCCTTGAAAGATGCCAAGGTCTTCGATAATATGCAAGACACCCTTGCTGAGGCCAAATCTCTTCATGAGAAAGACATCTCGGAGCTGAAAACTCAGGTTGAGAAGGGGGCCGTCGCTGTGGCCGAGGCTCGTTCTTTGGTTGAGGTCCACAAACGTCAACATGAGGCTGAGCTTCGGGAGCTGCGTAATGAGTTAGCTTTAGCTAAAGGGCTAGCTACTTCAGCTGAGCAGGAACTAGCTAAATCTTTGAAGGAGGCGGCCGAGGAGAAACAAAAGTCTGAGGAGTTGGTAGGAGAGAAACTCCTTACTTTTATTGAGGCTGGGTTCCAGGGATGTCTTAGCCAGATCAAAGAACGTGGCTGTCTTGTGCCTGACGTCTCTTTAGATTTTCTAGACGTAGAGAAAGTAGCTGCCTCTCTCCCCCCTGATCTATAACTGTAATTTTCCTCAGATTGTTCTCTTATTTAATGTTATTTCTGTTTTACCGTTCTTGTCATTTTTTTGTGCGGACCAAGCATGACGTAACTCGGATTAGCTTAATAATCTACCACGTAATGGCAAACACTAAACACATAGGACCAAGTTAGATACAGATCGGCTTGGTTTAATAATGTACCAAATAATGTCAAACATTAAACAACTGGGACCAAGGGCGATGCAGCTCGGCCTGTCATAACAATTTGCCCGATAATGTCAAACATTAAACAGCTGGGACTAAGGGCGACATAGCTCGGCTGGGTCTAATAATTTACCAGTTATTGACAAACATTAAACAGCTGGGACCAAGAGCGACATAGCTCGGCTGTGTCTAATAATTTACCAATTATTAACATTACCCAGCTGGGACCAAGGGCGATGCAGCTCGGCCTGGCGTAATAATTCACAGCATAATTGCAAACATTAAACAGCTGGGACCAAGGGTGAAGTAGCTCGGCCTGCTCTAATAATTCACCAATGCTCCTGAGGCAGGTGGCACACCCATGCTCCTGGCGTGACCAGGGCTGAGCTCGTGCTCCTGAGGCAGATGGCACACCCATGCTCCTGGCGTGACCAGGGCTGAGCTCGTGCTTGCACACCCATGCTCCTGGCGTGACCAGGGCTGAGCTCGTGCTACTGAGTTTGGTTACACACCCATGCTCCTGGCGTGACCAGGGCTGAGCTCGTGCTTGCACACCCATGCTCCTGGCGTGACCAGGGCTGAGCTCGTGCTTGCACACCCATGCTCCTGGCGTGACCAGGACTGAGCTCGTGCTTGCACACCCATGCTCCTGGCGTGGCCAGGGCTGAGCTCGTGCTTCTGAGTTTGGTTGCACACCCATGCTCCTGGCGTGACCAGGGCTGAGCTCGTGCTTGCACACCCATGCTCCTGGCGTGACCAGGGCTGAGCTCGTGCTTGCACACCCATGATCCTGGCGTGACCAGGGCTGAGCTCGTGCTTGCACACCCATGCTCCTGGCGTGACCAGGGCTGAGCTCGTGCTTGCACACCCATGCTCCTGGCGTGACCAGGGCTGAGCTCGTGCTTCTGAGTTTGGTTGCACACCCATGCTCCTGGCGTGACCAGGGCTGAGCTCGTGCTTGCACACCCATGCTACTGGCGTGACCAGGGCTGAGCTCGCGCTTGCACACCCATGCTCCTGGCGTGACCAGGGCTGAGCTCGTGCTTGCACACCCATGCTCCTGGCGTGACCAGGGCTGAGCTCGTGCTTGCACACCCATGCTCCTGGCGTGACCAGGGCTGAGCTCGTGCTTCTGAGTTTGGTTGCACACCCATGCTCCTGGCGTGACCAGGGCTGAGCTCGTGCTTGCACACCCATGCTACTGGCGTGACCAGGGCTGAGCTCGCGCTTGCACACCCATGCTCCTGGCGTGACCAGGGCTGAGCTCGTGCTTGCACACCCATGCTCCTGGCGTGACCAGGGCTGAGCTCGTGCTTGCACACCCATGCTCCTGGCGTGACCAGGGCTTGAAAACCCTTTTCCTGGTTATACAATATCTGGCAAAAATTATAAAACTTTGTATAATAAAAGAGTATATTGTCCAAAAACAAAAACAATCTTCGCTAAAATTTAAAGAGCTGAACTAAGAATAATATTTTCGGAGATGGTAAGCGTTCCATGGTCTTTTCAACATCTTCCCATCAGGACCTTCTAGGTAGTAAGCTCCTGAGCTTAGCTTTTCAACAATCTTGAAGGGACCCTCCCATTTAGGGTCAAGCTTGCCCACTTGAACCTCTTGCACCTTTCTTAGTACGAGATCACCGACCTGGAAAGTTTTCTGGATGACTCGTCTGTTGTACATCCGCGTCACACGATTGCGGTAGGCTTCCATTCTGATGGCCGCAGCCTCCCTTACTTCTTCAATCAGGTCCAGGTCAGCAGCTCTTCTATCGCTGTTTTGTTCGTCATAGAAATGCACTCTTGATGATTCCGCTCCAATTTCAGCTGGGAGTACCGCTTCATTTCCATAGACCATACTGAATGGGGTTTCACCTGTTCCCGTTCTTGGTGTAGTTCGATACGACCATAGAATATTAGGTAGTTCTTCAACCCAATTTCCCTTAGCTTTTCCCAACCTAGCTTTGATGCTTTGCACGAGAGACCTGTTGGTAACTTCTACCTGGCCATTGCTCTGAGGATATGCAACGGAAGTGAAAGCCTGGTGGATTTTTAATTCTTCACACCATGCTCTGAGCAAAGCTCCTTGGAATTGCCTTCCATTGTCCGAGATGATCTTCCGCGGGACACCAAATCGGCAAACAATATTTTTCCAGATGAAGTTGAAGACCTCTTTCTCAGTGATTCTGGCTAGTGGCTCTGCTTCCACCCATTTAGAGAAGTAATCAATGGCAACAATCAGAAATTTCTTCTGAGCTTTACCTGTTGGAAAAGGTCCTACTATATCAATGCCCCACTGATCAAATGGGCATGCCGCCACAATAGCTTTCATCATCATAGCTGGATTATGCTGGAGCCTGGAATGTCTTTGACAACTGTCACATGATATAACCATAGCAGCAGAATCCTTCTGAATAGTAGGCCAGAAATATCCGGCAAGGAGCACCTTCTTAGCCAAGAAATACGATCCTAGGTGATTTCCGCAGCACCCCTCATGAATTTCCCTTAATACGTAGTCTGACTCTTTCGGACCCAAACAACGCAGAAGTGGTTGGGCAAAAGACCTCTTGTACAGGACGCCCTCAATGAGTATGAACCTCTGACTCCTTTTTTTGAGTCTATATGCTTTTTTGGTATCAGAAGGGAGCTTGGCCTTGGTAAGGTAGTCTAAGAGCTCTTGTCTCCAATCATTCTCTTCCACAGATTCAGATGGGACGTCCTGACTAGGAGTCAACTCAATTTGAAACACCACGTCTCTATCTTGCCAAGCGCGGAGAGCACTAGCCATTCTTGCCAAACTGTCGGCCTTTCTATTATCCTCTCTTGGGATCTGTTTGAATGCTACCTCTAGAAATCCCTCCTTTATTTTTTCTATGGTACTTGCATAATGGATTAGCTTCTCGTTTCTAACCTCATAGGCGCCATTCATTTGTTGGGCTACCAACTGTGAGTCGGAGAAGACATGTATACGCTTAGCTCCAACATTTCGAGCAGCCCTTAATCCAGTCAATACTGCCTCATACTCTGCTTCATTGTTGGAAGCTCGGAAATCCAACCGAACTGCCAAACATACTTCTTCTCCGGTAGGAGAGATCAGCACAACCCCAATCCCACTTCCCTCATTACAAGAAGAACCATCTACAAATGCTTTCCATAATTCTTCTTTTTCGGGATGTACAGTCTCCGCAATAAAATCTGCTAAGGCCTGAGCTTTGATAGCTGTGCGTGGCTCATACTGTATATCATACTCACCTAGTTCAGTTGTCCATTTAACAAGTCGTCCAGAGACATCCGCGCGACTGAGTATTTTTCCCAGGGAGCTGTTTGTTAGCACTGTTATAGGATGGGATAGGAAGTAAGGCCTGAGTCTCCTAGCTGTGATGATCAACATTAGAGCCAACTTCTCGATCTCCTGATACCTCAGCTCCGCATCCTTCAAGGCATGAGATAAGTAATATATCGGCTGCTGTTCTGATTCCCTTTCTTTGACGAGAACCGAGCTGATTGCTTCCTCAGTCGCTGATAGGTAGACGTATAGCCTCTCTGCCTGCATAGGCTTGGCCAAAATTGGAAGTTCAGCTAAGTATTTTTTCAGTTCTTCAAATGCTTCCCCACATTTTTCGTCCCAATCAAATTTCCCAGCCTTCCGGAGTATCTTAAAAAAGGGGAGACTTCTATGAGCTGATCTAGAAATAAATCGTGATAAAGAAACGATTTTTCCAGCCAAGCGTTGCACCTCTTGAAGGTTCTTCGGCGGAGACATCTCACAGATAGCTCTCACCTTCTCTGGATTAGCTTCAATCCCCCTTTCTGTCACTATATAGCCTAGAAATTTCCCGCTTTTTACCCCGAATACACATTTCTGAGGGTTTAACTTTAACCCGTAAGACCTAAGGGTGGAGAAAGTCTCAGTCAGATCGGCAATGAGATCGGTGCCACTTTTTGATTTTACAAGAATGTCGTCCACATATACTTCCACATTGCGGCCAAGCTGTTTTGAAAACACCTTGTCCATCAAACGCTGGTAAGTAGCTCCTGCATTCTTGAGCCCGAAGGGCATAACAACATAGCAAAAAGTCCCATCTGACGTGACAAAACTGACTTTATCTTGATCTTCTCTAGCCAGAGGAATCTGATGATATCCCTGGTAGGCATCCATTAAGCACAAGTACTGATGTCCTGCTGTTGAATCAACCATCTGATCAATCCTTGGTAATGGGTAACAATCCTTCGGACATGCCTTATTAAGATCTCTGAAGTCTATACACATCCTCCACTTTCCAGAGCTCTTTGGTACTAAAACCACATTTGATAGCCATGTTGGAAATTGTATTTCTCGAATTTGACCTGCCCGAAGGAGCTCCTCCACCTGCTCTCTTATGACCTTATCCTTTTCAGGTCCAAAATGTCTTTTCTTCTGTTTTACAGGTTGGACTCCCGAGAGCACATTCAAATGGTGTTCTAGTACGTCTGGTCTAATTCCTCTTAGATCTCGAGCACTCCAGGCAAAGATATCCTCATTTTTAATTAAACATGAAATGAGATCGGCTCTAACGTTTATTTCCAAGTCCTTGGCTATTTTTACTTTTTGATCAGTAGAGACGAGCTCAATTATTTCAGGTTCTTCATCCAAGCTGTTGGGAATGCCTTTGTCTTTAGGAACATTATACCCAGCTCTTTCAATACAACCGACCTCCCGGCGAGCTCGCTTCACGTCTTCCTTTACTTCGTCCACGTAACATCTGCGGGCTGTTTTCTGGTCACCACAAAGAACCCCAACTTCTCTACCCACTGGGAATTTTAATTTCTGATGATAGGTAGAAGCTACCGCCTTGAAGTCCTTCATTGCAGGTCGGCCTAAGATTGCATTGTACGATGATGGTGCTTCTACCACAGTGAAATTAACCATCTTTGTTATGCGAGACATCCCATGACCCAGAGATAAGGGCAAGTTGATCTGTCCAAGCGGTTGAATTGCGTGCCCGGTGAACCCATACAGAGGAGTTGCAATGTGTTCATATTTTGACCCCTCTATCTGCATCTTTTCTAAAGTATCTTTAAATAAGACATTGACTGAGCTCCCAGTATCAATGAAGATCCTTGCTACGTCATAATTAGCTATGGTTACGGTCACGACTAGGGCATCATTGTGTGGAGTTGCAACTCCTCTCAGATCACTAGGTCCGAAGCTTATGACCGGCTCATCCCTTTCAATTAACTCTTCTGATACTTCGAAAGTTTCCATTCTTCTACCATGACTTTTCCGAGCTCTGCCCGAGTCTCCATCCGTGGGTCCCCCTGAGATCATATTAATAGTTCCTCGGGTAGGATTATTATCCACCTGTTCGACCCTTCTCCTTTGATTATCTGTTTCTTTAGGAGCGATACCCCTTTCACGGGACCTGGTTCGGCCCCTATATGGTGTCTTTTCTCTTCTTTTTCCTCGGTACCGGCTTCTACCCTGTCCTTTCTGAGAAGGTTCCTGCTTCCTTATTAGCAGAGTTTTTATTTCAGAGTCTCTTCTGATGATTCTTTCTACCTCGTCTTCAAGCTTCTGGCACTCATTCGTTATATGACCGTACTCTCTATGGAATTCACAATACTTATCAGAAATAGGAGTACGGGACCCATTATCCAACCTCCTGGGTCTTTCTAGTTTCTTTCTATCATCACATATTTCCATAGCTCTTTCCAAGCTCATGGATAGAGGTATGCGTGATGCAAATTGACTTCTAGTTCGACCACTTTCATCAGCCCTGTCAACAGTTCTTTTCTTACTTAACTCTAACTTATCCTTCTTGTCTGATGGCCGCAGATCAACCCTTCTCTGTCTCTGAGCATCTTCTAGATTGATATACTTTTCAGCTCTTCCCAGAAGTTCGTCATAACTTCTAGGAGTTTTCTTTACCAGGGATTTAAAGAACTCTCCTGCCTTAAGCCCTTGTGTAAAGGCATTAATAAGGACATCCATCGTTGCAGTGGGGACCTCTAAGGCTACCCCGTTAAAGCGTTGTACGAACTCCCTCAAGGACTCCTGCTCATTCTGCTTGGTAGTGAACAGGCTCAAAGAAGTTTTTTGATACCTCTTACTGCTGGCATACTGGTTTAGAAAGGCAGAACTGAACTCCTCAAAGCAGCTTACAGTGTTTGGTTTAAGTAAATTAAACCACTGTTGCGCCGATCTAACCAGGGTGGTAAGGAAAACACGGCACTTGATCCCATCAGAATACCTATGCAACAGAGCAGCATTCTCAAATCTTCCAAGATGCTCTTCAGGGTCTGTGCTTCCATCATATTCTCCCACGGCAGGTTGTCTGAAATTTGGCGGGAGTTCCTCTCTTAGAATATTTAGGCAGAATGGACTTTCTCTCCTAACCACTGGAGTTCGGCCACCAAGATGCTGAGACAATCGCCTTATCTCTCCCCATACAGCCTCCATTGGATCTATTAGCGGAGGCTCTACTTGTGTATCTACCACAGCACTGGCTACCCTATTGCTTTCACGGGCCTGTTCTGGCTGAACAGGCGAAGGCGCCTGATTTGTTTGAGAAGGCGGTGGAGGTTGATTAGATTCCGTTGGTGGCGGAACCTGGTGTTGGAAAAGAGTATTTTGCATGGTCTGACTGATGAATTGTGCCAGTTGCTCCATAGTCATATCTCCCACCTTCATAACAGATGGAGGTGCCTGATCTTCCTGCTGCGGAGGAACATCTTGATTTTCCACACTGGTATTTAATCTTTCTTCCTGATTCCTCCTGACTCCACGCCCACGTCCACGTCGTCCAGCCATATCAACGTCTTCAATTCAGTAAATCTTCCCACAGACGGCGCCAATTGATATCACCTAAATTTGCGATGACTTGCTCTGATATCAATAGAGAGGGGGTTCACCTCTCTTTCTTCAACACTCAATATAACAGCCTAGGTATTAGCAAATATCCTCTGCAATGACCTGAAAATACGAAGCAAGTGTGAGAAGGGGCCGGAAGTTATTCCGGCGGGTCCCCTCCGACGCTCAAGTCAGGCGAGAGAATATGAAGAGAATATATGCTGTAAGTGAAAGCAATTATAACATTAGTCCTTAATCAATACTCCAAACCTGGTATTTATAGGCGGAGACCTAAGAGTAGTATTGCAACAAGGACTCTTTCCATGTTTATCCAAATCTTACACAGATATGTCAAGATCCTGATAACACAATCGAATCCCTGATATTGCTCCGCATATCTAGGACTAGATCTCTTGGGGAACTGGTTTCCTTGCTGAGAGCCGGTAGCAACATGGGAAATGAGGAGAGCTCGGCCTATCAGCTCGGTCTCCCAAAAGAGGTCTCATGTCGAGTTAGTGTCGAGAAACAGGTAAGGTGAAACAGGTCGGCCAAACAGGTCGGGCCTCGCAAAAGAGCTCGGAGGGGTATGCGAGCTCTCGCCGAAGAATGACGAGTAACATGCCTTGGAGCTAGGTCGGCTCGTCAGGTGGTATCTTCTAGCGGGTATCACATATAAATAGTTTTAGATTATGATTTTAAAGAACTATGTGAATCTTGATCAAGAATGATATAATTTAGGGGGACAAGCAAAGTCTCATGGTCCTTCCCTTCATGGGTCAGGCAAAGCAAAACCATTCTACACCTTGTACCGATTCCTCCAAGATTGGTAAGTTTCTTGGGATTGAGCATGTAGATGTTGGAACTAATTTTCTTGATCTTAAGTTCGAGTTCCTGCAGAAATTGCCTTCCCACCACGGCCAATGGATCCTAAGAAAGACTTGGCTGTATACGGCTATGGTACTATTGCATGGAAGGAAAGAATGGATGAATGGAAGAAAAAGCAGAACCATAGACTTCAAGTAGTAAAATGTGAAGGAGATAAAGGTGGTGACAATGGAGAAGATCTAGATGGTCTTGGTTTACCCAAGTAGATCCTCTGTTTCTGTTTATGATTATCTTCATCTATATAACAAAGTACATGAAATCAAATCTGATCTATTAAAACCTTCTTTTGTCATGATTTACAGGATGGATGAAAGTAGACAGCCACTGAGTAGGAAGATAAGTATTCCTTCGAGCAAGATAAACCCGTATAGAATGGCCATTCTACTTCGAATGGTGCTGTTTTCTCTATACATTCACTATAGAATTCTTCACCCTGTCAATGACGCATACGCATTGTGGCTAGCATCGGTTATATGTGAGATATGGTTTGGTTTCTCATGGTTATTCGATCAACTTCCTAAGTGGTTCCCGGTTGAGCGACAAACATACCTAGATAGACTCTCATTGAGGTATATTTACGATTTGTTGTCTTGCTATTTGTGTTTCCAAGGTTCTTGTGTCGAGAGTTGTCGTACGTTAAGAATTTACAAGCTATGTTAGCTCTTTATAAAATACATACATGTTACTCTACTCATCACCAATTGGTTGAGTTGGCACCTCTGTATTCTTAGCATATCAGAGTATGCGTTCAATGTGATTGGCTATTCCGCCACATAGTCACCCATATTATACATCAACGTATTTGACTTATATAATATATTGTTCCACATGGGATGTGTATTTAGAGTTGTGTCACGTAGCTCTTATAAGATATATGAGTTACTCCACTCATTACCAATTGGTTTTGAGTTAGAATTTCATATATTTTTAACATGGTGTCAGTGGACTTTTCATGTGATTTGTTATTCCGCTCGTGTCAGTGGACTTTTCATGTGATTTGTTATTACGCTCGTATATTCACCGTCACTTGCTCATGTTATCAATCAACTTGTTTGATTAATATAATCTGTGGTCGCGTGTTGAGTTGACGTATATTCTTTTGATACATCTTGAATATTGAACTTCTCTATCAGGTATGAGAAAGAAGGAAAGCCTTCTGAGCTACTGCCTGTCGATATATTTGTTAGTACAGCGGATTCCATGAAAGAACCTTCACTCATTACTGCCAACACAGTTCTTTCTATACTTGCTGTGGATTACCCGAGCGATAAGATCACGTGCTATGTCTCAGACGATGGTGCTGCCATGCTTACTTTTGAAGCTCTTTCGGAGACATCTGAGTTTTCCAGAAAATGGGTTCCATTCTGCAAGAAATTTAGCATAGAACCTCGAGCGCCTGAGTTTTATTTTGCTCAGAAGGTCGACTATTTGAGAGACAAGGTAGAACCAGCGTTTGTGAGGGAACGCCGTGCGATGAAGGTGTTATTCATATTCCATTTTGATCGTTTTTGACATTTTTTCATTAACTTATTATATTTCTTCGAATTAAAAGATTTAAACCGCATACATGGAAAAGGAGAAAGAGGTGAAACGACTCAAATTTGATGGCTGAAACTTGTTGCTATTAATGGTTTTGACAGAGAGAATACGAAGAGTTTAAAGTTCGAATAAATGGATTTGTTGCCACGGCACAGAAAGTTCCTGAGGAAGGTTGGACAATGCAGGATGGAACTCCCTGGCCAGGGAATGATATCCGGGATCACCCTGGAATGATCCAGGTAGAGCATTCTTTCATTGTATTCTTCGTATTGGCAGAATAGTACTGATGGGAAGGATAAGACAATGATTTTAATTATTTTGACAGGTATTTCTTGGTCAAAATGGGGTTCGAGATGTTGAAGGGAATGAGTTGCCTCGTCTTATATACGTTTCTCGTGAGAAAAGACCGGGATTCGAGCATCACAAAAAAGCCGGTGCTATGAATGCTTTGGTGACTCACTCTCCCTCTGTTGTTCGGGTTATTTTTTTCTGTGGGATGAATTTAGAATATCTGACTGATGACTTGCATTTAATTAATTCAAGATACGGGTTTCGGCTGTCATCTCGAATGCTCCTTGCATACTCAATCTTGATTCCGACAACTATATGAATAACAGCAAGGCTCTCAGGGAAGCTATGTGTTTCATGATGGACCCTAAAGATGGCAAGAAAATATGCTATGTTCAGTTTCCACAAAGATTTGATGGAACTGAAAAACATAATATATGTTCAAATCGTAATATTGTCTTTTTTGATGTATGTATGGTTTTCATCTGGTGTTAGATTACAAGTAACATAAATGATTTTCTTAAAATGTTAATTCTATCTTAGTTTGGCAACAGATAAATATGAAAGGGCTCGATGGGATACAAGGTCCGTTTTGTGTCGGAACTGGATGCATATTCAGGAGGCGAGCACTTTATGGATATGATACCCCTAAGAAGGCGAAACGATCTGGTAAAACATGCAATTGTTGGAAAAAGTGGTGTTGCTGCTGCTATGAATCTGACAAGAAGAGTAGGAAACGGAAATTAAAGGGTGATAAGAAAACGACCAAGAACATGGAATGTTCAACTCAGATTCATGCTCTTGAAAATCTTGAGGAAGGAGGTGAGAAAATATATGTTAGAACTTAAGCGTCATCAATACCAAATTTCATATCTTTTTTGAGGATACATAAACACTTTAAATTGTGATATCTCTAGTTATTAATCTTGAATTTGGCAACTTTTAGAGCCTCTGTTTTCAGATTCTTGAGTATCATATCAATATCATGCCTGTCTTGTTTTCGTGGCAGAAGTTGAAAGGATAAAACTGGAGAAAAAATTTGGACAATCACCAGGTTTTGTCACCTCAACACTTGCACAAGATGAAGGTGTTCTGCCGGGAGCAATGCCTGCTTCCCTCTTGCAAGAAGCCATCCATGTCATTAGTTGTGGTTATGAAGATAAAACAGAATGGGGAAAAGAGGTATAAATCCCCACGGCCACTTTAGAGAACATTGTCCTAAATAACAGTTTTTATCATCTTTGCATTCACCGGTGTTCTCACTACTAATTATAACCAGGTTGGTTGGATTTATGGTTCGATTGCGGAAGATGTTCTAACCTGTTTTAAGATGCACTGCCATGGCTGGCGATCCGTGTACTGCATTCCCGAAAGACCTGCATTCAAGGGATCGTTTCCAATCAATTTATCAGATCATTTACACGAGGATCTTCAAAGGGCCTTAGGATCAGTTGAAATTTTCTTTAGCAGGCATTGCCCTATTTGGTATGGATATGGATGTGGTCTGAAAATGCTCGAAAGAATTTCATACATAAACTCGGTTATCTATCCTTTTTCATCGATTTTCATGATTGCTTATTGCACCTTGCCAGCAGTTTGCCTTCTTACTGGAAAATTCATAGTATCTGAGGTATAAGACTCATCTGATGAACTTTGTATCATTTGCATTTCTTGACCTGTTTCCTTGGTTTTTTTTATATTTCCATTTACTAAAAGCTTAATAGGCATCTTTTGCTGGTTCTTTTTCTATAATCTGCAGATCAGTAATTATGGAAGTATAATCTTCGTAGGCCTATTTCTATCAATCGCTGCCACTAGCATCTTGGAGATTCAGTGGGGTGGCATAGAACTCGACGACTGGTGGAGAAACGAGCAGTTTTGTGTGCTCGGGGGCGTTTCATCCCATTTTTTTGCTCTAATTCAAGGTCTTCTTAAGGTTGTAACCGGTGTAAACGTGAACTTCACCGCAATATCTAGAAATGCCGATGATGTAGAATATTCGAGGCTTTACATCTTCAAATGGACATTTTTGTTAATCCCTCCAACGACTTTGTTGATCATCAACATCATTGGAATCATAGTTGGGATTTCAGACACTATTATGAACGGTTACGAGTCATGGGGACCTTTTTTTGGCAGACTTCTCTTTGCATTGTGGGTAATTGTTCATTTATATCCATTCCTCAAAGGTTGCATGGGAAAAAAAGAAAGACTTCCCACCATTATTCTGGTATGGTCGGCTCTTCTGGCTTCTGTTTTAACACTGCTGTGGGTACGTATCAACCCGTTTTTGTCGAAAGATGGAACTGTACTAGAGGATTGTGGGTTGAACTGTGATTAGGGAGACTAAGAGTAAACAATTTAGTGGCATCTAGCTTATATATTGAAACAACTATACAAAAAAAAATTGATTTGATAAAGATCCAGTAGCCCCATAGCCCAAATTATAAGAGGTCAAAGAAGCTCTAATGATAGGTGTGGATAAACAGGTCCCATGACTGCACATATTATATTGGTATGTAAAGTTTTGATATAAGTATATGATTCTTTGAACAGAGTTACTCATTGATTTATGTTCCAATTTCGGTTTTAGTATATTATTTTTAGGCATTGTTTCATCAAAACATGAAGGCTTTCTTGTGGTTAGTTTGTCTTAGCCTTGATCCCAGTTTCTGGTCTTCATTGTGCAATGTACTAATTAATGGTATGCAGATCATTTCTGAAAAAAAAAATCATATTCCAGATTTTAAAATATCCCATCACATTAAAAATTACAAAAAAACTAAAGAAATACGTTCGATTTTTTTATTTTTCCAAAACCTCTTTTCTAAATTTTTTTGAGTAAAAAGAACGAAAAACTAGAACCAAATGGTACCTAAACATTGTGTTATAGAAACTAAAGTTAATAGAAAGTGTCAAAGTGACAGTTCATAAATATTGTCATGAGGTATGCATTACACAGACAGTTATCCACTCGGTTTTCCGAATCTTATGGCAGAAAAATACAGAACAAACGCAGCAAAAGTGCCTAAAGCGAGAAACAGGAAAACTAATGTCAAAGAGAAAACCACTATTTCCATTTAATATCCTGCAAGGCCCGTCTTTTCGTCGGTCTAACTGTTGTACAATCACCAATCTGTGATCTTTTAGTATTAGGTGCATTCTCCTTCATGCTGCCAGTCGGGAAAAGCTTATTGGGCGTTCCATGTATCAAAATGGTTCTAGCATTCTTTTTTGCAGCAGTGATATGATCATCTTTGATATTGAGCTCTTCCTGTCCTACTAACATCTCATCCATTGCAGAGCCTAATAGACAAACATCAAAGCTTTTGTAAATCATCATATACAATCGATACAAATTCAGACCATATAATCTTAACAAAACAATGTTCCAATACCTTCATCAGGTTCCAGAAATAGCATGGGTTCCTCTAGTTCTTTACTCACCGTATCGATTGGTGGTTTAGCATCTTTATCATCATTATATGCAACTCTTTCGTAAGTACCCCTTTGAAGCTCATCCAAATCAGTGTCAAGGTTGTTGGCACCAGAGTCATCAACTGCCGCAGAATACTCTTTTATGGTATTGACCAAATGACTTTCTTCCAATATCTCATAACTACATTCATAGGCAGATGAATCTGAGACAGTTGGAATGTCACTTTTAAGGTCTTCAACTTTCTCTTCCAGATGAAATTCAGGCATGAAAAATTGATGTGGAACCCCTCCATCATCAACCTCCTGATTGCCTTCCATATTTACAGTTGAGGTTTCTATGATGGGTTTTCTAGTATTGCCACATTCATTCTCTCCAACAAATTGATGTGTTGCTAAACTCTGGAGCATATCTGGTTCGTCACCAAAGAAAGTGCATTCATGTCCTATGGACAGAGAAAACTAAAGTCATTAGTCATGTTTAAATTGTTACCAAGTACCGATAGCATGTTCTGATAAATGAAAACAGAGTAAAAAGCCTAAAAAATTGATGGCCGTAACAATTTACAATGAAACTTGTTTAACCTGCAGTAGTAACCATATTATGTACAGTATGATGGTGTATGTCTGTCTCCTCGCATGTCTTCTGAATTCCATCATTGTCTGAAAGCACATTTTTGTCGAGAGTGTAACCATCAAAGTGGTTTTTCGACGAGGCCATTCCACTGTTGTTATGCTGTTCATCTAAAAATTCATGAGAGGATGTTATATGGTCATCTGCTTCATCTGTCCTCATTTCCAAATCTTTGGTTTCTATAACTTCTTCATTTTCATGGGGGGCCTCCGGCAAAATACAGGGAGAAGAATCTACAAAAAGGCAAAAAGAATCATGATCGAATAAAGAAAGGAAATATGCTTGGGAATTGTGTGGAATTGCTAACTAATAAACATAAACATGAATTAAACTTTTACCATCAACACAGATCTCATAAACATTTCATAGACTTGTGACATCTAATTTCCAAGGGAAAAAAAATATCTAACTGCTTCCTATTCTCAGTTGGAGTTCTTGTCATCCTGTTTGATTAACAACTCATCTAAAACATGATGTCAACTTTTTTCTTTTTTGTTTAACTTGCAGCGTACGATTCTCTGAGCACATGTTAACTGAATATAACATTATGACTCTACTTAATTGGTGTTCAGTATCTTTCTAACTTATCCCAGTAATACTATTATTTTATTGCTGAAAGAAAAAATAAAGATGGTAAATTAAAAATGATACCACCAATCTTATGCATAACTTAAAAAATAGCTCAGCAAGGGCAACTCAGGTTACCTTTGTTTATCACCACATCTGCGTCACCATTGAAACTATCCATATTTACTACTTCAGGATTCAGATGTTTATTAAGAGTATCAACTGATGACTCCTTCAAGACTCTGTTACCTTTATGGCATTTAACAAAAAAATGACCATCCTCCACAACAGTATCCTCTTTAATATCCTTGTCAGTTCTGCCAGGTTCAACTCCACTGCTTCTTGTTATCTCCCCTTCATATTTAATGTAACCTGTATCCCCATAACTGAGGCTCTCTGACAAATTGCAATCGAATAACATTTCAGCACTTCCTTTGCCTGTGCATAAATTCTTCACACCGGGGCTAATAATATTTTCATCACTTCGTTTACTGTCATAATCAGTTGTTTCCTCATCAAGAAAGGATTGTCCCAAAGAACCTATATTTTCTTCCTCATGCTTTTCGTTTAAAGAATTAGATTCTTCTATGCACTCATCTGTGTTTTCTGTACACTGTTCTTCGTAGGCATCATATTTAGCCTCAGAAGAAACTGCACAGGAGAAGATATTTTCAAACTCGATCTCAATCACCTCCTCTTTCCTATTATCATTCTCATTTTCTTCGGTTACAGAGTTAGATCTTTCAGTGCACTCGCCTGTATCATCAATCCACTGCTTTTCTTCGTAATCAAGTTCAGCATCAGAAAGAATCGTAGTGGGGAAACTATTTTCCATTTCAACACTCTCAACCTCATTTACTCCTTCAACCCTGATATCAACTTCATTTTCAGATATATAGTTGGATTCTTTCATGAACTCACTCGTGTTCTCTATGCTCCGCTCTTCATTTCCATCATATTTAGCCTCAAAAAGTATAGTACTGGAGTATGTTTTTGCAACCTGACTACCCACATCCTTATTTACCTCTTCATTCCTGATATCTACTACATTTTCTTTCGTTAGAGAGTCAGGTTCTCTCACGTTCTCACCTATGTTCTCAGTCCACGACTCATCATTGCCATCATATTTAGCCTCGGAAGAAACTGCATATGAGCAAACATTTGCCACTTCAACATCATTTATCTCTGGATTCCTGATATCTTCTCCATTTGCTAACAATAAATTTCCAAGGCCTAAGTAGTTCTCAGTTTCATTTCCAGAAGCTTCCACCTTTTCATTGGACTTGGTTTGAGTCACCTCAATTTCCTTCGTTGCACCAATACATTCTACAAAAAATTCATCAGCTCTTCTTTCTGCATGTTTTTCATAAGCAGTGGTTTCATCAACATTGCAAAGAGTGTCAACCTTGACTGGTGTTGCAAAGAGAAACTGGAGTTGATATTCTGTATATCAAATGTCCGAGTGAAAAAAACTCATCAAGCATGATATTAGGAATCAAAACGAAATTAAAAGACTAAAAAACTTACCTTCTTTGCCTACATGAGAGCCAGTATCATCTTCCTCTTTACTGGTAGTTGGCCAAGTCGAACGCTTATCTATGGTTGTATAATCATCCCATTCACTCACCTCCTCCAACTCGTGCTTCTTTTCACTCAAGTTCCCATGACTTTTTTCGGCAGTGGATTTGGTCAAAGACATTGTCACATTTGTGACCCCATCCACTGGTGATCCAAAGAGATTATTGAGATCGATTTCTAAAAAAATAATCAGGATTAAAATCATAAGAACAAATTACATAAATCTAAAAAGAAGAAAATAGACAACATATAAGCTAACCTTGCCAGCTATGGCAATCAGTAAACTCATCTAGGTTTGACGATTCATGTGCAGTAGGGTTTGGGAGTAGATTTTCAGTTTCCCCTATGTCTTGAAACTTCCATTCACCCTGTTTTTCAAAATTCATTTTGTGGATAGCTCCACCCATAGATATTGGTACATCCAAAGTTTGTGCATCAGCAAAATCATCTTTTTCTTTGTTGCTCTCAGCATCATTGGCTGCAATAGAAACTGAGTTTGAAATTGATTTTCATGGGGAATATATAAACAACCAACATGTAGAAATATGTAGAAGTTTCGATCGAACTAACCATTCTCATCAACCGCCTGCTCTGAAACTTCAGCCTTGCTACTAGTCTTGAATATGAACATTGCATGTCCGGCTGTTTTACTTATACTGCTCAGAGATTCCTGACATTTACTAGTGTTTGGGGTAGCAATAGGTTCTGCCAGAGGACTTTTAAGTTGCTCTGCAGCAAAAATGGGTGGACAACTGAATATGCATTCTTGCAAACATCAGTCTTAAGAAGCTATAGAGGGTTCTCAAAGTACCTGGATCACATTTGCCTATATTTGAGCTTTCAAAGGCTTGATTATATATTTCGTAATCTCCATTGCTAATTTGATCAGCCAAGTACTTCTCATCTCCAGTTATTTCATTTCCAGAACTATTAGCTTCTTTCTCTTCAACATTGTTATTAACACTAGCTTCTTTTTCGATAATTTGACACGTCGCAAAAATTGTAGCATGTGAACCTGAAAATTAGTTCTGATTAAGATATCATTCCCTAATTATGTCACAGATATTCATAAAGTACAAATTGAGCTAAATCAAACAAACACCTAAGTACTGTAGTGCATATAATGTGCCACAGAGAAATCAATAAACCTAAAAATTAAGTTTCACCTTCAGATTTAGAAGCAGTAGACCAATTTACTTCCAGTAGACTTGAACTTCCTGTAGTAATTTTGTTATTCGTAAATTTTGCAGGCATGGCTGTGGAGGCTGCACCTTGGGAGCCATGAAATGTTCCTTGCCCGTCAAATTCCTCGATTGAACATTCAAACGAACAGCTTGCACTACCTTGTGGCATGATATGAGCACTTCTTTGGCAATCAAAGGGTGCAGATACGCTTAATCCGTTGTCTTTATCCGTAACCCTCATGTGATCCTTTATGCATCCACCTTCTTTAGTTTCAGCTAAGATTGAATGTGCATGATCATGGACATTGATTTCGTCTCCCTCGGCAACTTGAAAAACCTCAAGGCTTATACTTCGCTCATCTCTAGTAGAGTTTGCCAGCATGCTTGCAGGGGCCTCAACTGGGAACTCGTGAAATATTTCTTCCTTATCAGAATCCTCACAGTAATATTCACCAGAACACATTTCACGATCTTGCAAATTGGTCAAGACACTTCTTTTTTCAGGATCAAATAGAATAGCTACTCCTAATTCCAGATTATCATCACTTTCGAGCTTGAGATCCTTTATGTTCCTAGCATCACCAGCTTCTTCTGATTCAGAATGTATATCATTAGTGACAAGAAATTTGGCTCCTTTAGCCATATGCTCAGACTCGTGAATGAGTCTTAGCTTGCCTGATGAAGGTTCCTTCATTTCCAATGCACTCATTGAGTCAGTAAAATTAATTGATCCCTCTGCGATATACCAAGTAAAATATGTGAACAGTTATAAGGAGTAATGCAAAATGATGCACTTATTTGAAGATTATTTACCATAAGGCTCAGAAGCACCATCTTCTCCCATATTTTGGCCCATATCCACAGTATTCGATGCTTCCAAGAGATTCAGACCTTCGACATGGCAACCAGTTGGCAAAGTTATCTCTTTGATGGGTTCACAAGTTTCCAGATTCTCTTCAGCCGAAATATCTTTGATTTGGAGGTGATCAAGAAGAAGGGAATTAGATTGTACTTCGTCGTCTGTCCTGCCCTTGATCACTTCAAAATAAGCTGAAAATTAGTCCATAAATTAATAAAATTTGACAGCTTTTATAAAAAATCTAAGCTAGGAGCACTACTCTTGAAAATCAGTTGATTACCAAGCGCAAGGCCATCAGCTGAAAAGCTGGTCTCTGGACCCATATTGCCAGGTCTATTAGAGGCTTCATGTATTTCTTGATTACCAGCAATGATTTCATGGCTTAAAGTCTCCGACTGGCTAAAAACCTGAACCACAGGCTTACTATTATTATCATCTGAGATGGTTTTTCCAACAATTTCTTGTTCAGAAACTTTCAGCAATAAGGGAACCGCTCCTGCATCCATCAACTTGCTGAGAGAAATTCCAAGTTCACTTTGTGCAGTATCTGTTTGCAAATCTGAAATTTCAGACGCTGGATCTTCGGCCAAGTAGATCGATTCACCAACATTGATTGATTTCCTACCAGAAGCAATCGCAGCAGAGGCTTCTTTATCCTTTCTATGATGCTTTCTGATAGATGAGAGCCCAGACAAATTTTTGGCACTTGTATTGTTGGATCCTTCTGCAATATGTGCCATGAACAGCTCGGCTTCCTTATGTAGTGATTCTCCCATCCCTAGCAAACCCTTATGTGATGAATTTTCCAATATATTTGGTTCCTTCAAGCTATTTGATAGCTTAATTAGGTCAACAAAGTCATCTACGATACCTGCTGACAGAATTTTCTCATTCCTCTGAGTCCTTTTTGACCGTGTTTTAGGTCTTGTATCATTCTTGGGCTTCACGAAATTTTCCCCTGAGATATGACCTCTCGTTCGCTTCCTTGCATGATTCTTTTGTTGTATTACAACATTTTCACCCAATTCATCAATTACTTGTAAAGATTTATTCTTAATAGGATTCCTGCTTGATATTTTCAGTTTCTCCTGCGCAGCTGATTCTATTATTTGCTGTGCTGTCTCAGAATTATGTGCCACTGCATCAATATCCAATTTTCCCTTGGTAGAAATAGCTTTCAGACTCAAAGTTTTATGTCTTGACCTCGTCCTTACTACATTGGGCTGGATAACCTTCTCATTCTCAGAAACTATACTGGTTTCTGAGTGCAACACCGAAGTCTTTGATGAATACTTGCCATTGACAACTGTAAAATTGTCCTTTCCTGATTTATAATGCAATGATATCTCCGACTGTCTCCTGCTACTTCTTCTCAATTCCATTTTCATACGTTCATCAACTTGACAATCTGCTTCATTTGTACCATGGACACCATCTTTAGCTCCTGCACTTTCCACTTCAGCTTCAAAACCTACCACTACCACTGACTTTGTTGTGTTTCTCAAACACATTCTTGAATCACTCTCATGTTTCTCTTTATCACGTTTAAAGACTTCAGAATCATCAACAATCTTAGATTTCCTTTTAGATTGCCTTGATAGATTTTGCCGTGTAACAACCACATTTGCTTCTGTTGTATTTACAACTTGCTCCGTCCTTTCCTTATCATTCTTCGCTGTCACACCTGAATCGCTATCCAATTTATCTTCATCAACTACACCTCTGTTCCTAAGAGACCTCCCCTCAGCGATTCCATCTATTGTTTCCTTGGGTGTCATCTGAATGCCCAAGGCACTATTGCTATTCACCTTGTTTCTACCTCTATTGCTTCCATTTAAAACACCATTCACAGAAAATTTTCCTTTCAACCGAGTTACCTTAACAGTGCTATCTACCTTCCCCTTCCTCCAACTGGCTTTATCCCCATTTTCAACAGACAAACTATTATCACCTAAAGCAGAACTCCTATTACTTCTTCTCTTCTTTTCTATAGAACTAGTGAACTCTATCAATTCATTTTCAGCCCTGAACCTTACTTTCTTAGCCTCCCTATGCAACACTACGTTAGATTCAGTTCCACTCTTATCTTCATCTTGACCCTTTATCCACCCTCGAGAAGAAGACTTTTCTTCCTGTATTCACATAAAAATCATTACATTCTAGACACCCAAAAAAAAAAAAATTCAAAGATCGAACTGAAGAAATAATCCAAACACACAGTTTCAAATAACAAAATTTCCTTTCAAAACCAGCATCCTTAGAAAAACAACTACGCATGAAAAAATTAGATTAAATTACCTGGAAAAGTTCCGTGAGCCTTCTTGCCATCTCCAGGTTTGTCAAATTGGCTGGAATCTTATTCTTCTTGCACAGAACCTGCAGTTCTTTGCGCTTCATAGTCCGAAAATCCATCTCAAAAAATCTGATGGAGCACAAACCAATTCAAGGTTTACTACAACATTAAAAATAATAATAATATAATTTACACACTACGTAAAATCAAAAAAGGTTTGAAATGTGCATGATTTCATAGTTGATGTTTATCCAATTTTTTTGGTTTAACCGTTGGGATCTGATTTCAGAGTTGATCTTGTTTCCTTAAATGATTTTGAATTTTGAAAAAACGATTTCCCGCCTTCTGCGGGTGATGAAACTAATGCGTGGTATGTACTCGCTCTCCTTTTCTGGAGACGTGGCTGCAAGACATGGAGAGTGTGTAATACGGCGCGTAGCTTTCTTAAGGAAAGATGTAAAACAAAAAGAATAAAGAAACGGAGGGTAATGAAGTGGGATATGGACCACATGTCTCAAAGTTAAAGTCGTTTTGGAAAACCATTTATGCCCTAAGTAGTAACACATATTAGGAAAATTATGGTTACATAATAATTGTGTTACAAATTAAACTATCTAGTTTGTAACGGAGAGAAAATTATAGTTATATCTCTATAATTTAACATAAAAATACATGTTAATTGAGATTGAAGTTATTTTTTAAACCAAATAGGGAAATTTATACTTCTATATATAGTTCATCCCATAAAAAATGGTATATAAAATTTATGTAATGTCAAATCTACCTTTCAAATATAAATTTATAAAAAATGGTAGAATTTAAGCAACAAGGACTAGTGCGTGTTTCATTGTTTTTCAAAACTATTTATCTGTTTTCCAGACAAAAAAGTAGATTTTGAATGTTTTATTTTATTACTTTTGATATTGCTTCTCTAAAAATAAATATATAAAAGCAAAAGCAGGTCATAAGATATTGTCACTGTTTTACTTGTGTGGTGACAATAAATTCACCATGAGTTATGGTTAACAATTTCTATATTTCTTCTGAGGTTACGAAGTATTAAAATCATTTTATACCATTAACCAAAATCATGGAAACAACTGATAAACTGAAAAAAGCATAGTTGAACTATAAATGCTTGGGTATCAAAGTGTGATTGTTTAACAATTTTTATATTTCTTCTGAGATTATGAAGTATTAAAATCATTTTATACCATGGTTTTCTTATATGTGCGTGATAATTATAAATCTAACAAATGTTGTATATTTACGGATTATTTACCAATCTGAATCAAGAAGAAACTACGGTGACAAAATATTTCCACTTGAAATAATTGTGTGGTGATAATGCTTTCTCTTTGAGAAGTAGTGTAGACGGGTGCTATTATATTTCATTTATTTATTTGTTGCATCTTTTAGTTAGCTATTTCTTTTGTTTATTTGATAACTTTTAATACTACATTGACTTTTTAATTATTAATCAATGCGTATGTATCATGTATTTCGTTACATAATCAACATGTATGTTTCATGTATTACATTACACACGCAACGTGTGTGCGTCGACCGCTAGCAACTAATTAAATGTTAAATTTCTGTAATTTAGTACAGTTATAGATGTGTGATTAATTTGTCTATAAGGCTGTGTTTGGTAGATAGGTTTAGGCATGATAATTGAAAGGATAATGACTTTATCAAGCGTTTGGTACGATTTTGAATAAACCTTGCTTTTCCTTCAAGCCCGTGAAATGGAGTGACTAAAGCAATGATTTGAGTCCTTGCTATCCACTTGGTACAATTTAATAACTATTGAACAGTCCATCTGATAAGGTGGCGAAATGACCAATACACCCTTTTCCCCTACATAATTGATCCACATTTATTTCTATATTACACACGATATTGAAGCAAAAGTTGTCAGATCTGAGAAATTTGAGAAAGGGGGAAGTAGCGGAAACTTCGTGTGGAAGACCCAACAAATTCCGTCTGTTTTCGAAGGTAAAGATGAAGCGAACCATTATGTCACGATTATTGTATTGTGCCGTGTTTTTGTCATTTTCGTTCAGTTTTCTGCAAGTGTGTTGAGATGTGGTTTACAGTAAAACTTTTTTGGCCTTGCATTACGTTTATTTTCCTGTGAAAGCTCTTGTGCTCTTAAATATGTTAGAACTCATGGCTTTCTATTGATATCTTGGGTTGATTTGGATTTTGTTTGTTGAAGACTACAACTGATGTTGCGATGTTGTACTGAGCATTATTCTTTACTTTGAAATTGAAATTACATTCCAGTATATTGATTTTTTGTTGTTTTCTCATAATAAATGTGTGTTGTCCATTTGATTCCTTAGTGTAGGGTTGGAAATGAAGGATATGCGGTCAACTAAAACAGCTATTTTCCATTGTCATCTTGTAGGCTGTAAAATTTTGAGTCATATTTTTTTAACTGTATGACGTAAGTGCAAAACTCAACTCCCCACCACAACATTTTATTATAATGAAATAAACTCATTAATCTAAATATCTTGTGAAGTAAATCTGCAAGATGGACAATAACCATAGGCATATTCTTCTTTTTGTGCTGCTGCACCAAATGATGTGTCGATCCTTTTTGCTTTTATGCCTTTTGACACGACATCGGAGGAGAATAGTTGGAGAAAGACGTCGTCAGCCACGGCAAACAGCAGCCTCGTACAACATGACACAAAGAATTTATGCGCAAGTTAACCATTTGCGTAGGCTTACTGATATGGGAGATGTGCAATGTGTGGTTAACCTGAGGATGAATCGGAATGCATTTGCAAGATTGTGTTATTTGGTAACAAATGTTGGAGGTTTAGTAGATTCTAGATATGTTAGGGTTGAAGAGAAAGTCGTCATGTTTTTGTCTATATTAGCTCATCACAAGAAAAATCGAGTTATCGGCCACGATTACATGCGTACTGGACAAACAATAAGTACCCATTTCCATGAAGTGTTGCGTTCCATTATGAAGCTACATTCTATTTTGCTGGTTAAGTCCATCCCTGTGAATGAGAGTTGCACTATCGAACCTTGGAAATGGTTTAAGGTAATGTTTTAGCATTTTGTAATGGTTTATATTTTGAAATGTACTTTTTGTATAATTATGTGTAAGTTGTAGAAAATAATATCATTATTTGACTCTATTGTGTATGATATATTGCAGGGATGCCTTGGTGCGTTGGACGGTACATATGTTAGTGTACATGTACCCACCATAGATAAGCCAAAATACAGAACACGAAAAGGTACAATTGCAGTGAATGTGCTTGGGGTTTGTGACCGTGAATTAAACTGCATATACGCGCTTACTGGTTGGGAGGGATCCGCAGCAGATGCTAGAGTTCTACGTCATGCATTGACTCTAGATGACACGCTGAAAGTTCCAAGAGGTAATTATGAAAATGAAATATGTATGCCACGATGCCTTCAATTGTTAAATATTCACCTAAAGAGAAATTCAGTTATACAAATATTTAACTTTCGTTTATTTATATATGAATATAATATGTACACGTATCTGCAGGTTGTTATTACTTATGTGATAATGGATACGCCAACGTCGAGGGTTTTTTGACTCCTTATAGGCGAGTACAATATCATAGGGATGCTTGGGGCAACTGTGCTGTTGGACCGCAAAATTATAAGGAGCTATTCAATTGGAGGCACTCGCAAGCTCGCAACGTCATTGACACTGTTAATTATAGGCATTATAGGTCAACACCTAAAAAGCAATTAAGATTACCTAATGAATATATAAAATGAAATTAGTGAAAGTGGTTGGCACCATAATAGCTCATAGTGACACTGTTTCTGTATTTTTTTTTATTTGGCAACTCTGTGTACTAGTTTAAATGCTAACATCAACCACAATGTATACATAACCAATTTGCGATGACTAAACAACAATTCATAATGAAATTATACTTAACACATTAGCAGTCAAATTATCGTAATGCATCCCAAATTACGTTTAGCAAGTTTACCTTAACATGGGCAGACATCTTTGAACTCCAACGGTCTTTTAAACCTGTGCTTAGAATACAATATTTGTCGATTACAGTAATGTAGTAAAATTGACTTCTTACATAATATTGGAAAGTATTGGACATTGTTATCTAAAAAAAACATTAAACACAAATTACAGCATCTGGAATTACAGACTAAAATACATCATTTGTATCACAAAATAAGTCCGATGGCACAATAATTAGAGGCACAGTTGAAATTACAATATTACAGAAATTCACCTGCAGTCATTAAGTTATGACAAAACGACGTTAAACATACACACAAGACATTACATAATATTACATAGATATAATAACAACAATCAGTAAACACATGACAACAATAAGCAATGCGCATATACACCCGAAACAACAACACAACTGTTCAGTAGAAATTGGTGTGGCCTTCATTGACTGATTTTGTACAGCCAATGGTTGTGCTTCAATTACGCGGTCTGTTGCAGCATTTTGTGTCCTCGGGAAGGTATTGTCATTGTTCAAAGTACGACAATGTGCGCTACAAGATGCATGGTTTGTGTGTGTGTTTCGATGCATTTTATTACTACTATATGATGCATGATTTTGGGAGGTATTTGAGCCGCTTCCAATTTCAGAGGATGTTTCATTTGGGACTGGTACATTTCTTGGAGTGTAATCATCGTACCAAAAGAACCGATTTCGATGTTTCAAACCTGCCGGACATATGAAGTAGTAGTACCCGGGACGGGTAGAGAAGTCACCAGCTTTGCCCATTGCCACATTCACATGCTGGTGGTGTCTTCAATTCCATCTAACATAGGTACTAGAATGTTAAATAATAAGAATTGTTACATGATTACATAATCAGAATGTATTGTTGTGTACAAACGACAAGTTTTGTAAAGTTTCTCCAAACCTGCATTACATAACGTTACATAAGTAGAACAATATCACGAACATACTCGGTGAAGAGAAAACAAGTTTTGAAACATTTATGACTTGTAATTAGGTGTCATGTATGAGGGCCTTTTTTACTTATTTCGGAATAAAAGAACGAAGCCAAACACTGCATCAGAGTTCAAACATAAACATCTTGCAGCTAATTAAAATGCCCAAAAATTTTCAAAATTTTTTGCCTACGGAAAGGTTTAAAGTACAGGAAAAACACATTTATTTGTAGATCAAGGACAAAATCAAAGCACCTAAATACAAAATTAGACAACGCTTATCTGGTTTGCGCCTCGTAAGCTACAACGAATCCGACTTCTTTACCTGAATCTCACGACTTCGAACGCATATACCGTAGATGAGCTTCTTATGTGACAGATTTGGATCTATGAATGACCACAGACGTGGAATTTTGCAAGAGCCTGGAGAAATTTAGGGCATTGTATGTGTGTTTCTTCCATCGGCTGTGTGCTGAGGGGAGAAGATACACATCACACAGAAGAAATTAACAAGGTTGGTGAAGGGGTGTTTTGGTCATTTTATCTAATTTTCCTATATTTATCCTTCTTTTATCCTATTCATAAATAACATACCAAACCTAATATTATTTAACACAACATTTACCCATCCTTCCTTATACATTGTTTTATCACTATTTTTACTAATCATTTAATTATCCCATCATTCAAACCAAGCGGACCCTAAGAATATTAAAACTCAGACAATTGTCAGTTTAATTAAATTGTAATGTTTGTGACATTATCTCGGTAATAATTTATTTTTATTTTTAATGGGGACGAGGATTTTAAGAAAGTTTCGAGTCAGTCTCAAACGAGAAACGGGACTTTACAACATGGCTAAGGCCGGATCCTCTGTAATTTTACTATGCCCATGGGGCGGTGCATATTAACTTAAGTGAATTTGAACCAAAATTTATTCGTTTAAATTTTAATGGGTTAAAAATAAAATAATTAATTTTATTTATATATCATAAAGTATTCTGAATTTTTAACTATTTTTTTTTTAAATAAACGTGGGTAAACTTTAACAAATACAAAGTAGCTTAAATTTTATAATTGCAAGTTCTTTTTAAATACACTGAAATCATAAAACTTAGAATTTATTTATGACTTGACATTGTATGCAATACAGGGGAAATTCTCCATGCACCAGGTGGACTCATATACCAACAGACATACCAATAGTTTTTCAATTGGAATGTCATCAACTTGTTGTTCGTCCCGCATTACAGCGCATGACGAACAACAAGTTGATGACATTCCCGGTCGACATCATTTGCACTGCAAGTCGAGTTATTTTTACCAATGCATCAATTCCCAAGCCTCAAGGTCAGTTTTTGGACCTTGTACGGTTTCCTCATTGTCAATTTTTCCCGTATCCTTGGCTTCTTTACCGTGGCACTGATCAAAATAATAATTCATAAAGGAATTTACTGGGACAAAATATCTCCAGAAAAGCGTGCTCAAATCAGAATGTTTAGAGATCTGAAGAGTAAAATTGAACGAGAATTAGGACAAAAACTTCCTTCTGACCCCTCGGAAAAAGGAATCGTTGAAATAATCATTTCAGCTCATATATCTTCTCTTTTAAAAATTAAAAAGATAATTCATTTGGGTTAATCAAGTTCTCACTCCAATCAAATTCATGTGTTTATATCGGTACATCGAGTTAGTGAAGCAAAAGCACACAGGTTAGGATTGAATTTTTGAACGTTGGTCTAATTCTGTGTAATTTTTTAACAGCTGCTGAGTATTTCGAAGGAGAAGAGAGATGGCGGGCTTAAGACTTGAATCGGGCATAGTCGATGAGAATTTATGTCTGTCGTATCCTTCATGTGTATTAAACTTGCTTCATTTTGTTCAGAGAATCACACCCTTCAGAGAATCATCATTCTGACGAGTAATCCTTTGTATAGGTGTAATCAACCGAGGCATTGACATCCCTACAGAAACAATTATTTCTGAAAGAAAAAAGGAAGAAAGGGTCAATAAAATTCCAAGCATTCAGAACAAAAAATAATTAATTTGAGAATCTGATTTAAATGGCATAAAAGGCACACTAATAAGGGCAAACGGACCAACACCTACCTATGCCTTCTCTGACAGACAAATTTGGTCTGAGAATCTCCCTAGAGTTAACTAGAAATATGTCTCCTATGTATAAATGATTTGTTGGCACATAAACGGAGCATAATTCTTCGTCCCCATCATCTCTCTGCAATTAAACAACAACATAACTAATGATTGACTAGCGAAAGCAGATAAATGTAATTGCCACTACTCATCAACATGCCCGGGACATCACATGCCAAAATACCAAAAATTATCTTCGATGTGAAAATCTTATAATAACAATGTGCTCTAGTTAAAGAATTCAGTACAATACCGCCTTCCCAGTATTTTCACTGGTGTAAGATACGGCACATACCAACGGAATTTGATCCCCAAGTGGATCACTACTAATGCTCTGAAGATAAAGATGAAAAGACGAACTTCTATGTGATTTTGGAAATCCAACTTCGAGGAGAATAATGAAACAAAAGTTAAGAACCTGCAGAACAACTGATGATGTGATGAATCCCAAAGCATATTCTCCAACACGGGGATGACGGATGATGGCAACCTCCTTGAAAGCAGTTGTGTTCTGGTCTAAAAGAAAACAAATGATGTTTTATCAGTACTCAAGAATGAATGGAGATATATCGTATACTCATGTAACTCTAGAATGCAAGAAGAAAAACTCCACCAATCTCATCGTGACCAAAACAGTGTTTTTAATATCTAACATTTTAATTTGGAAATACTCAGCAGCTGCTAAAAACAGTCTTTTGTAAGATATAACCTCTCACAATGCTTTTTTTGGGACCAAAAACTAAAATAGATACATCAAACAGAGGCTTGTTAAACAAATATGAACTTATGTTCCTATGGCTTGGCACTAGATAAATATCCCTCGAGACAAACAACATATATAACAGGTACCTGGAGATATGGAAGAGCTAATTTGCTTGGATGCTGAATACAAATGTTTTACAAACGGCATTTGTTTTATAAACCATTCTCCTATCAAGAAAACTGTAGCACCCAACCACGACGAAGCAAATACACCAATAAAGAAAATAAAGATTAACGACGTGAGGAATCCAAGGCCTGCACCAGAGATATAAAGAGAGAATCAGGAAAAAAAACTCACAATTAATGAGAAAATGCAGTTATACGTGGATTAACTGTTCTTTTGTCTGCTCACTATGAGGATGACGACACATCATGATCAAACAAAAAAGAGGACAAAAGACTGAATGAGACAGCATAGTTTCGAAAGAATAAATTCAACTAATATGTCACCCTCAAAATAGTTTTTATTATGTACATGTTCTAACACGTGGCTTGATCTAAAATTAGGAACTAGTAGGCAAGGATTAAAACCGAGTGTGTAGGATGCCAGAAATACATTATTTAATGACTCACCAAATATGTCAATTCCGAGTCTTTCATATATAGGGCTGAAAAAACCATCAACAAACTTAATAAACCACCAAGTGACAAAAACTGTAACAGCCACCGGAAAGAGAACCACACTGCAATTTTAATGACATCAGACGAAGTTATGTGAAAACTTGAAAAGGGCCTGGAAACCATTTCAGATATTTGAAAATAAACCACTACCATCCAGTCATAAACTTCTTCGAAATCCAACTCTGAAAGACAGCGTAGCAAGCCTGATCAAATACAGGAATTAGAGCCATAATTACTGGCAGAAGGAAAAAATGTATCGAAGTGTATAAAAAGAACCAGGTACAAATTACTATAAAGGCTTTGGTAGTTTTGCATTACATATGGTATCAAGAAACTGATTTGATGGAATTCAAATACCGACATTTGATAAATCTTACACAGCAACATAAGCAGCACTAAGCTGAAGTCTTTCCGAATTTATTCACATAATGAAATTAGGTTTCTGAACATCTTCCCTCTGAATCTTCCTCAAGATTCAAAGAAGAAATTTTAAAAAATAATTTCATCTCGTAAGATACCAAAGTTATTAAAGGCACATAGCGCAAAACAGCGCAAATGTGCCTTGGGGCTATAGCGCAAAGCGACGTAAAGCGCACTAACATATATATTTTTAATAGAGCTAGTGGCAAATAACCCCTTGTGGTTTGTCAAATAGGCAAATTACACCATTGTGGTTTGAAAATAGACATTTTACCCCATATAGTTTACAAAATAGGCAGTTTACCCACTGTGGTTTGAAAATATGCATTTTACCCCCCTATTTTAACAAATCACAGGGGTAAAATGATTATTTTCAAGCCACATGGGGTAAACTGTCTATGCCTATTTTGTAAATCATAGGGGGTAAACTGCTTATTTTCAAACCACAAGGGGGTAATCCGCCTATTTGGGAAACCATAGATGATAATCTGTCAAAAACTCATTTTTAATTTATCAAAAGTATCCATAAAATTTAATATTTATAAACCAACAACTTAAAGATGCCAAAATTTAGTGATAATGCAAGTATCAAATGCCAACAAAATTGAATGAAATATTAGACTACGTCAGAATGAAAAGAAGTTCAATCTTTTGAGTTTATTTTCCATCAGTTATAACTATCTCTGAATTTCATGTCCAGCTCCTAGGATTTACTTATTAAGTTACTTGAATAAGAAGAGCAAATGACTACTTTAATTAGGTATGATATATCCAACCCGAGGCTAGTAAAGAAATTCACTAATTCGTGGAATCTTCACTACGATGTAGATGTGATCACAATGCACCAGCTGGAATACTTTGCAGTCAAAAAAAGGTATTAGATCATGCGTTTTATAAAACAATTCCTTCCCCCAAGTTCTCTTAACAGTGAGGATTCTATTCTTGTTATTATTCCATTGATTCCCCGTCTTGACAAATATACACAGTAACAAGTACAAAATGTGTTCTCTCTCCATAATTTAAAACCATTCGACAAGGCCCTTGTCAATATAATCACAATCGTCTATTTTCTTCAATTTAGTCAATTAAAGAAAAAAATATTGCATCCAGACCAATTACTTTAAGTGAGGACAAAGTAGAAAGATATTGACCTGGCGAGTGGAGGAATTGTTTGGAGAACGCGGAGGGGATTTGACAGGATCTTCTTCATCCTTTTGACCCGGAGAATTTGAACAACCTGGGACCGCAGCCGACTCTTTCTTTCCCCGATTACTGCTAAAATCCTCCGCCATTGAGAAAAGAGGGGGAGACATTAACCATTTTAGTAAATCTGCGAATAAATCTAGGAGAATAGGAAATGCCGAAATGGCACACTTGGTGAATTGTCAAAATAGCCCCTCAAATCCTTGATTTCAAATATATTTATTTGTTTATATAAATTTATATTGAGTGTATTTTCACTCATGTATTAATTTATGCATATGTAATGATAATTTTGAATGATTTGAAATGCAGTCAAAGTAGAAATCGTTTCAAATCCAAGTTTCAAATAAATTATCAAATCATCCTTCAATAAAATACATACATCCACACACAATCTAAGATAATTTTGACTAATTTGGGTTTAAAAAAGATTGTCATTATATATATACTAGTTAATTTGGCACCGCGCAAGGCGCGGTGCCAGTGAACTTATAATCTGGTATATATGTCCAACAAAGCGTCCGGCACAAGTTCAACAGACAGTTCTAGAGAATAAAAAGATGATTCATACGCATTGAACATACAAAATCGTACGTATATAAAATCAAATAGGTTGGAGTAAACAAAAGTCTTCCCCAACAGTACACCATAGCAAGAGTTGGCATATGATATCCTTGTAGGGCCCAATAGACTCTCTAAACAAAACTCATCCACGAAAGTGCAGTAGTAGATGACATCAGATATCACAATAAAAGTATATCTCAATGAACTCCAAAAAACCAATCAAAAGTTGTTCGCAAGAGTTTTCAAAATGACGATGGTTCATTTCATAATGCAGATATGTGTTTGGTTTCTCATAGCAGTAGCGAGCATCTCATAAGAGGAATTATAGTTTATATTCATTGTTGTAGTTGCATTGTTATTTTAGGATATTGCTCTTATATTACTTGCTATGGCCTCATGATTAATTAATCATCTTACTTTTATAATTATTTATATACTTTCTGACAAAATGAATGTAAATGTGACGCCCCAAATTATTATCAAACAAGTAACATATAATTATCATAATTTAATATTTTCTAATTTTTTTGATATAATCTCCTTGTACATGAAGGGAAAATTTGATGACAAACATCATAACAAAGGTAATCGAGAACAATCACATATTAGCAACGGGTCGTAGGTAAGCCAAAACTCAAAATGTATACAAACAAGCAAAACTGACGACCTGTAATCTACCAAAAATCCATTATGCCGAATATTTTATAAAAAATTATTATTAAAGTTTGCAATAACGAAAACTTATTTTTAACTCTTTTTTTTAAAATAAGTTCACATAAAAAATTATTATTAAAGTTTGCCACGACAAAAATCTATTTTGAACTACCTGTTTTTTTTAATTCATACTTGACAAAATCAACAAGTTTTTTTTTAAAAAAAAAACATTTTAAATTTTAAAAATTGAGATAAGAGGGATGCACTGTTGAGTCAAGAGTTTTGATATAATCTCACATTAAGGGAATATTTGATGACAAACATCAGAACAAAGGTAATACCATATATCAGCAATAGGTCGTAGATAAGCAAAAAATCAAAATGTACATAAACAAGCAAAATCGACGACCTGCAATCTAGCAGAAATTTATCATGCGGAATATTTTATAAAAAATACAAAAATAAAAGAAAAACTAAAAGAAAAAGGAAATAAAAAAATTTAAAAAAATAAAAAAACGACGGCCGAATATCACAGGAATAATAACCGATTGAACAAATAATAAATAACAAAAAAAAGAAAAAAAAGGACAAAAAGGGAAGGAATAACAAAAAAATAATAATAATTAAAAAAAAGAAAAAAAGGACAAAAAGGGAAGGGGTTACTGTCCCTTCCTCGCTTATTATATTGTATAATATATGACATTCTGACCCATTTTCTTTTGATTTTTAAGCTTACTTATCTTACTCTTTAAAATTTAACATTCATTTATAATTATATTCTTAAATTTGCCAAAATTGTCCTTCCCTCATAAACTCAATTATACTAACCCAAAATTTAACCTTCATTTTGAATTATAATCTTAAGTTCTCTTTTCTTATCACGGTGTCCTTCAACATTACATCCTATAAATTTTTCTCATATACCCATCAATGTGATAGACTGATAGGTTAGGGTTAGGTGGTATACTCATCTCATTATGTTTTTCCTTAAACTTTATAAGTACTAGTGTCATCAGCACTCATTGTATGCTTGTAGAGTCTTTGTTTCAATTGGGATTTTAACTTCTTTTTCTGGATTTAATTACAAATATTATGTGATATGATAATATTGTAATTGACAATAATGTTAAGGGCATTAAGCGTATTTCGATAATATAGTATAATATGATAACATTGACATTATTTAAAAGTCTCTAGGATATTTCGGTTATTTTGCATATTGGCATACTATTTGTAATTAGTAAAAGTCTTAGGGGTTATCCAGCAAAAAAAAAAGTCTTAGGGGCATTTCAATAATTGCATGACCCATATCAAAAGACTACTTTTGCCTCTATTATCTTCACACTTTATTAGATAGTATAGTATAGATGTACACGCTCCAATACAATGCTTCAAGTGAAAAAATATTTTATGAGTGTGTATCTATTGGATCATTTGAAATCCTTGCTTTAACATTTATCGACTTGTTTGAATTATTTGTAGGATGAGATTTAATATTTATCCCATCTAAATTTAAGCTTTTGCAAAATGACTTACAATGAAGAAAAAACAAAGATCGAGAAAATATAAAAAATTAAAAATATTATTTCAAAATCATGGTTAAACAAAGATAATTTTTTTAAAAATAATTCAAATTTTAACGTTTATAGGCTTTTTACTCCGATTTGGTTCGGCTAACAAAAAACTTGCTCAATTTTTTTGTGTTGTACTAAATTGTGAATTGGAGCCAACATTGCTCGATCAGTTAATCTTTCATCTCTATTTTATAGAGTCAGTTTTCTAGAACTCTATCAAATTTCTAAAAAGAAGGGTTGCAAGTGAATCTATTTGGCTAAAGTTGAATGTTGATTGATTATCACTAAGAAGAGTGGGCCTCTCAACTCAAAGTTCAAATTATTTACCTTAGATAAAATTGGACCGACGAAGCCTCATTGGTCTAGGTCCTCGGATCGCAAGCCTAGTAAGGCAGCCCTATTTCTGGACTTAAACTGGGCCACTTTATATAAGGATTGATCTATTTATTGGTCGCCTGGCCCATATTTTATGACAATACTTGGACTATGTTGGAGCAGGTTTGTTTGATGATGTCCATAAGAGCAGTGCCCTAGGGTGCATCATCACCATCCATTTGAAATCTTTTTTTTTTTAAAAAAAGTTATACATAGATGGTGGATGTTGTCCCTGATGGCACTGCTCTTAGGGACATCAACAATTTTTCCATTGAGCCAATAATTCTTCCTTAGACTTTTAAAAGTTACAACCTTATCAATTCAAAATAATTAATAGTCTTGCTTTAAAAAAAAAATTTAAAAAGTTTTTTTTTCTAAAACAATTCCAACAAATAATTTTAAATGAGATGAATGGAATGTGCATGATGGCTAGTTCTTCAACTTTGGAGAATGTCGAATTTGAACCTTCTCTTGATGTAGTTTTTATATTTAAATTTAATTCGGAGTCTTTTATGTTTTTTTTTGGTTTTATATGCCCCGGACTCGAACCGAGTCGTCCCAAAGAGGACATAGCCTTTACCTCCCGGCTATCTAATATACATAAGTTAAAATGCGAAAGTTAGCTCGACCCAAATCATTCGAGATTTTATAATTACGGGTATCTAACATACACCTCTTCTTCCAATTTTTTTTTTCATGGTTACGATCAAATAATTGAACTATCTCAATTTCTCTAATTAAACTGCAGCCTTAAAATTCTAAAAGTGTTAGATCTAAAAGTGGTCATCTAACACTCTACATAAGACAATGCCTATAAAATGTATTTGAACATTAAGAAAAGTAATTGAAATCAAACTCAATTACTCTGGTCACACTTCTATACATCCGATCTTACAAACACCAATACACATATAAATATATACATATATATTTATATCTTTATATTTATAAATATTCGTTCCATATTTTCCAAACTAGACAGTCTTATTTAATGCCTTCTAGTTGTACACCTTTTTTTTGTCGTTACCAAGTCGGCAAAACGCTCCCTTTAGGCTTTCGGCGGTACATATTTTAATTATGATTTATGGATCAGTATCCCTCTCTTTTAGTCCAACTTCAACCTTTATCTCACGAGATAAATATTAAAAAAATATTTAAAATGTGAAATCTGTGAAATATGTTATAAGATCAAGTGTTTTGGCTATTGATCAAAAGTTATATGTGATGCTAATGGTACAATTCAAATTTTTCAAATCATATGCTAAGTCACATGATACGTATGACCGGACGAATGCGGATGCATGAGTGCATCAATTTTCAAAACATTTAAGTGCATGTGCGTCTTAATGTGCTTATTAAAAAAATATATATTTTATACATATTGATAAAATAAAGTTAAATATACCTAATACACATTATATTTGACAAATTTATATCATTTTTATATTATTTACTGCGTAATTCAAATCTTTATTCGATAACTCTCCTAATAGGGATAGTTACGAAAAATATATTTTAGATAATGAAAATGATATATTAATATTTGGTCATAAGATAATGAATCCGAAAAACGAAATCGGATATTACATCTGTATTTCAACATGTTTGTAACCGTATGAATTTATTAAAAATGTCGGATAATTAAGAATGTTTAATATTTAAGTTCACGACTTAGTCAAATTTAATATGTGACTTAATAAAATTTAAACGAAGCACCACACGCATACTCAATACCCAAAATCACGAAAAAATCGCACAAACACTCAACACATCAATTCACTATCGAAGCATCAGTGCACCAAAAAAAATTGAAAGATGATGTGATTTAGAATATAAGTCACCATAAGTATCATGTATCGATAAGTCACATCTGAGAAACTACAACGTTGCTGTCGAATCACAAAACGTATGATTGGATAATATTTGCATTATTCCTTCAAGTACATTGATTGTAAGTGGAAAATTACCATATATTTCTGGTCCCATCGCCGTTTTTTGAGTTAATAGTTATCATCATTGGCTAAATACACGCGTGATTAATCAGACAATTTGAGACCGTACATTACACTGTTTTTGGCTTTTTGCCAACATTAAATTATAATTTTAGGCAAATATTATTTTATTATTACTGTCATAATAATAATTTTTATATTAAATTTATAAAAATTATTTTAGTAGCAATAATAATTATTCTGATAATAGTATAATATATAGTTTTACTAGATTTAAGCATTGTGGTTGGCGATATATTTTCGACTGCATTTCGATGATAGGAATAGGAATTATACTTTTGCTACCATTTTGTCTTTTTTAGACAGGCATGAAGCTACATAAGAATGGTTTCAATTTCAATCATGATATTTTTATCCTACTAAGTTGTTAGTTAATGGTAAGTAATACATTTAATTAGGCATTTATCTCTGTAAATCGTACTTAATTGTAATCAAATTATTTTAATCCAGAACGGTATGTGATTTGATTTTTTTTATATATATAAAAATACACTTGAAGAAATATTCATTTTTGTTGGGATGAAATAATTGTTTCTGCTAGGAGATCGATCAACACACGGTGTTTGTACTGTTATAGTTTAAAATTTTTGAATTGCACTGTTATTACCAACTATAGTTTTTGTTAAACCCACAAACGTTTGATTTACAATTGATATCATAGTCAATGTCACGTATTCAATTCCCATTGAGTGCAATTATTGGGGGGAGGGAGGTTGTTGGTATGCAGTAATTGTCTATGTTAGGTGAGCGATCAAAACGTAGCGTTTGGGTTGTTGTATAGTTTAAAATATTTAAGTTGCACTGTTACCACTAATTATAGTTTTTGGTAAAACGACAATCATTTGATCAGAAATAATAATAACAAAGGAAAATAAATTGGATGATGGGTAAAAATGTTGAACGAAAGACGTAGAATTGATGGGGGGTCTCACTTTTTTTTTTTTTTTTATGTTAAAGAATACTCATGTTTGAATACTGTAGGGTAGTTAAATATATAAGCTTTTAAATTTATGTTAGGCTCCTCTTCAATGGATTAAAATACTTCGAATATTAGCCGTAATTCCTAATTTTAATCTGGGATAATTACATCTACATCTCATCGACTTTGACGTAATTACTGAAACCTCTCATATGGTTTGAAAAATTACGAAAACCTCCCCTTAAGTTAGGTTAAACATTACAGACAGTGGCGTAGCCAGGAATTTAAAATTGAGGTAAAAAAAACGTAATTTAATGTGTAATTTATATTAAAAATGGTAAAAACAATTCACCGTTTTTGTATGAAAATAATATATTATTTTTCATAATTATTTGTATAAACACCTAATTCGCATACTCGTTAGTTATTTGTTGTTTAATAGTATTTTTTTCACATTCATAAGTTTTACTTGTCACTTCATTCACAATCTTTTGCAAACATATAATAATTCATTTAATCTAAATTTCAAATTATTGTATACAAGGAAGCTTAAGTTTAGATTGGAAAATTTTTACAAACTTTTTTTGTAAAAAGAAATAATTTTATATTAAAAATGATGTATATATCTATATATTTAAAAAAAATTACATTTAAAAATTGAGAAGTTTCGACAACTAAATAAGAAATTATTTTCACTTTTATGATTTTTTTTAAAAAAAAATTGGATATATAAGTAATAAAAAAAATAGTATGGGATGATAAATAAATCAAAAAATACTATGGATGATAAATCTGAATATTTTTTGGGCAAATTCTGAAAATATAAGGAAATGAAGTGACCAAGTTTCGAACTCCCAACACCTACAAAACACAGATATTTGAGTTTGCCATCTACACCACGCTTCTCTTGGCTAACTTCTTCTAAACAATTATATATTTATACTACTTTTGGATCGGTTGGGGGGCTGAAGCCCACCCTAGACCCTACTGTAGCTCCGCCCTGATTATAGATAAGCCATGCCGTTCAAAAAATTGACGGCCGTTACATAAACCACCCCTAAATTTTTAGAGAGGATGTCTTTGTAATTATGATATTTTTTACGAGGTGTGATCGTAATGAAACCATTATTTTATATTTCGAATTGTTTGTTTCAAATACAATTACTACTTACTCAAACTTTTTTATTTCATAATAGTTTTAATTTTTTTATAATTTTTATTCAATCTTGTAAAATATCAATACATACCATAAAAAATTTAAAATTCATGTATATATAGCATTTAAAAACTTTTGTGAGAAATAACAATTTTTTAAAATATTTTCAATTAAATCAAATTTAAAGTCAAATTAAAAAATGTTTGATTTCCATTTTTTCAAATTGACGTCAATAAATATTGGTTCACCCAAACATACCATAATATATAATCATCGTACTTTCAATAAATGATCTAAAATATAAATAATATATGATTAATAATTTGAGAAATGAGATAAAAAATTAAATTTTGAAAACAAACTACCCAAATACGAGTTCAACTATGGTGAGAATTCAATATGAACCGACAAAATTTGTAAAAATTGAACCGACCAAATTTTTAAAACTGAACTGGCTGAATTTGTTTTTCAGTCAACCGAACTGTCTGATTTTTACACTATAAATCAAACAATCTGAATCAATAAAACATAGATTATCATTAAAGATCGTGGCCTAAAACATAAGCAATATCATTTAAATTCAACATCTAAACATATAATTATCTAAAAAATATTTGTTAAACATCTTATTTTAAGAATAAGATGTTAAAATATTTGGATAAACTTATATTAAATATGTTAAAGATGTTGATATGTTTGATGCTACAAGATCTTTTTATGATCATAATTGCCAAAAAAAAAATGATATTATGAGAATAATTACATTTATTTAATTTGAACAATTTTTTATATATAAGTTGTTTTAAAATATTATTATTAATATGAAAACAAGTTTATAGTTTAAAAATATTTAATACATATTTTTTGAAATAAATTAAATTAATAAGATATCATAGGGGTGTAACTGTCCTGTATAGTATACTATAAGTGATGTTTCTATAATGTTGTGATAATTTATATTACATATACTATAGGGGTTGTATCTGTAATATTTTAAAAAATTTATATTACATATACAAAATGGCAAAAACGTCATTTTGCAAGTTTTGTTACATTTTTTGACAATGCTACACCAGATAAGAGGTCTCTGTAATTTTCCAAAGACGATTAGAGGTTTCTGTATTTAGGCTAAAGTTGATTGGATGTAGATGTAATTATCCCTTTAACTAAAATAATTACTTGCCATCTCAAACCATATAGCCATTCCCAATTTGACTATAGTGCATGCATTTACACACTAAAAACTATTCTTAATTAGATCAAACATGCCATTATTTAATATAATGGAGTAGCCAGCTGCGAATCTACGTCGTCATTATAGGGCAGCTGACTCCTAAAAAAAATATTTATTAGCTTTAAATTTTTTTAAAAAGGAGTCACGCTATGATGAAATTCACCACAGATGCAAGCAGTACAACACATTCGTTCTCCTAATTTCTTTTTTTTAGCAACTGGAATTATATTAACATAAACACAAATACACGATATATAATTGTCCACTGAAGGGAATAAGTACAACAACCTAAATAGAAGAGGTCTAGTAATAATGTGATTCATTGCTAAAGTAGAACATCTAGGCCAACAGAAACCAACAACCACGAGAGAACATCAGGTTCCCACAAACCAAGCAGCCGAGTAGTAGGTTAAAAAAGGGAGCTGCCTTCCATTGATAGTACAAGAATGGAAAACGAGAGTAGAAAACTGATACAAGGCCAAAAAAATATTTTGCTTCGTTTCGATTTCAGTCATAAGAGCCGTTATTAGAAAAATCCACAATACAACGATAGGGTGTTAGAATTTAGAAAACGCGATCCAAGGTAGTGAAATGCTCATGTTATCCTAGGGTGAGAAATATTGATGCTACTCCCAAGGTGAGAAGTAGTGATGTTTTCCCACAGATAATCTTGAGGAACGCATCCAACGTCGGTATTGAATATTACACATGAATAATAAATGAATGATGAGATGCTCTTAAGAATAATATTTTTAGGGACAATATCAACCTCACCCAAAGTAGTTGGATAGAATAGTGTGATTTAGGTACGAAAATGAGTGGAACCGGACGTGATCAGTTCACAACTCGAGGTTAATTATTCTTGAAGTTGAATTTTTAATATGATTCATTGAAAGTATCTGAGCATATTCGTGAATTTTTATTGCTATTATTATTCATTTTATATTATATATATATATATATATATAATGATTAGATCGTATATTAAGTAAAATTTGATAAATTAATTTTTATGTATAATTATCTTTATAATTAAAAAATTTATTTACATAATATATGATGTGCTCAATTTATGTTATGAACTTGACCCGAAAGTTATTGGGTCTCGATATAATGGAGTTTTGACAGATTACCCCTATAATTTTCCAAATATGCGGATTACCCTTTATGGTTTGAAAATATGTATTTTACCCTCATGTGGTTTACAAAACAGGCAGTTCACCCCTCTGTGGTTTGAAAATATGTATTTAACCCCCCTGTGATTTGTGAAAATATGCATTTTAACCCCTGTGGTTTACAAAATAGTCAGTTATATGTGTAGGGTATTTCACACCTATTCACAAACTATAAGGTGGTAAAATACATATTTTCAAACCATATATTGGTAAACTGTCTATTTTATAAATCACATGAGGGTAAAATACAAATTTTCAAACTATAATGAGTAATTTATCTATTTGATAAACAACAAGAGAATTATTTATCACTATCTCCGATAAAAATATCATACAGATTTAAAAAGATTGGGTCAGCCCTTTTTCCTACCTACCCATGGCCTATACCTCTTTAATGGAACCCACCGAATCAGTCCACGTGTGAATTAATCACCTCCTAATTTGACACAAACCAAATAAGTCTCATACATATCTGCTGTGAACCGTTATTTTAGGTATTTGGTAGAATAAAGTGTTTACGAAAAATAAAATGAACACACCAAGATTTTTACGTGGAAAACTCTCAAATTGAGAGAAAAACCACGGGACCTAGTCCAGTATAAATTTCACTATCACACTTTGTTGATTACAGGACTTTTTTAGACGCCACTTACAATCACCAAATCTCTATAAAAATATCACAGAAAAATAATGAAAATGACCGAACAGAAGTGTATATGCTCTCTTCGGAGTCTTTTCGCCTAAAAAATCCAACCCCCGTTATGATGACATCCGCGGGTATTTATAGGACTGTTCCCAGTAATTGGCTCGCGGGGGATCCGGAACACGATCCCCTGATCGTGGCTTAACTAGAGCCTCACGCGTCCGAGAAATCCGCGCCCCATTACTGCACGTTTATTCACTCCAGTTGATTTGTTGGTTATTCCCGGGTCTTCCGCTAATTTTTGACCAGGAAACCGAGGAGGGTTTAACAGTTGTTCTGCTCGGTGTCTTTATGTTCGGTGAGACCCTGCTCGGTGCTATCTGTACAATGTACCTTATATGACTTGTTCGGCTCTTTAGGGGATTTTACCCGAGGAAGTCAATATGTCATATGACATCACCTCACCCCCTAAAGTAAAGCAAGACGAGACTTTTGAAGTCTTGTTTTATTGTCTTCGGGTAAAATCCTAAACTTAACATGCTCGGGATATTTTTGCCGCCCTTTTTTCCCGCTCAAAAATTTCAAATGCCGCGCGACGTTTCGTTTCCCGAGGCACCTTTATGACCGTTCATTCTCTTATTTTTGGACGGTGAAGATTTAATGACTGTTCATATGGTCCCCGCTATAAATACCTCTCCATTTTCTTCATTTGTTTTTACTTTGCTACATTTTGCTTCCGAGCTAGCACCAGACGATCGAACAACTTTCCCCAGCAGTCTTCCTTTTTTAATCACCAAGTATGATTTCTTCCTCAGTCGACTCTTCATTGCAAGCGATAGATAGGTTCAATGAAGGAGACGCTCTTAGCCCCTCTCCTCAACCCTCTTCCTCTTCTTCTGATAGTGAAAGAACTCTAAGCTCCTCTACCGCGTCAGCTGCTCGTATACAAGAGCAGAAACTTGCTACATAGCGAGATTTAGTTAAAGCCCGCGTTCCCTGGTTCGAGATCTTTGAGTCTAAGGTCAATTTGACTCAGCATCTTAATAATATCCGAACTAAATGGGGGATTTTCGAGGGGACTTCTATTATTGCTCCCCCTTCTGGATCTCACCCTCACTTACCCCCTAAGGGTTATTTTCCTTTTTATATTGACCAGCTCCGAGGAGGCCTCCGTTTTCCTATCCCTCATTTCTTTATTGAAGTAGCCTCATACTTCTCTGTTTCCCTTAGCCAATTATTTCCCAACAGTTATCGATTATTAGCAGGCTTTTTCATAGTGATTTCTTATCTGGGTTTTACCCCTACACCCGAACTTTTTCACTATTTTTTTCAACTGAACAAGAAAGAGATCGGGCTCTTTTACTTTTCTTCCCGGACAGGGGTTGGCTTTCTCAAAAAATACCCATCGTCCATAAAAAACTGGAAAAACTCTTACTTTTTTGTTCGTCCGCTCCAACCTTGGGATTGCCCTATGGAGTGGAGGAAAAATCTCCCGAGGGGCAAGTCAATCAAGGGTCACCTTGAGGAGGAACCATATTTGTCGGTTCGTCCTGCACTTGGCGATCAGTGTTTTAATTTGATGGAGCTGATTGACGACGGACTGCTATACTTGTTCCAGTTGAGCCCCAATGGTGTATCTTTGAAAATGCCCCTCGGTGAGTGATTTTCAAGCAGTCTTCTTCGTTTTACTTTAATTTATCATGTTCGGACTAATATTTCTCTGCTCTTTCCAGAAACAAAAATGATGAAGGCTAGGATGGCCGAGAAGCTGAAGGAGAAGAGCCAAAAATGCCAAACTTCCAAGGCTGATGATACTCCTGCCCCTCCCCCGTCCGTTGAGATTTTGACTCCTCCTGAGGAGAGAGCCTCACATGAGAAGACTCAAGCTCTTTGCCGCAGGAACATGGCTACTCCTGAAGGTCCAAGTTCTTCGCCCCAAGCACCTCCTATTAAGAAAACTTCTTCTTCCCTTATCCCTTCCGAACCTCGAGCCTCCTCTCAACCCGCTCTCGGTGTTTCTCGGCCTACCTCGAGATACCATATCCCTTCGTGGACGTATTCCCCCACTGTTCCACTACTGAAAAAACCCGATCCCAAAGCCTCCCACTCTATTTTGTGCTACACCCCAACTCAGCCGACCGAAAATACCTCGGGGAACTGGCTTTCAGCAACTTGGTGAACGATTTCTCCTCCTCCTTTACTCAGGTAAATACTTTTACCCATTAATCTGTTTCGCTTGTCTTTTTACAATACATTCATTTGTTACTTTAACTTTGTATATGTCCTGATGCAGGCCCACATGATGGCGGGTGAACTTCTCACTCGCTTTCATTCAGTTCGATTGGCTGATGGGCAGAACCAGAAGCGCATCAGGCAGTTAGAGAGTATGGGTGAGGAGCTGAAGAAAACAGTGAGCCTTCTGGAGGAGCGGCACTTGGCCCTGGTGTCAGCTCGGGACAAGGCGGAGCAGGCCCTGGCAGAGGAGCGGACAAAATTCGCTGATCTGGAAGGTGCTAACTCTACTTTGTCAGAGCAGTATAAATCCTTGGCTGAGCAACATCAAGCTGTCTCCGAGCAGCTTGCTCAAGAGAAATCTTCCACTGTTGCTCGTGTGGAAGAACTCTGGCTCTTGAAGAAAGCTGAGTTTTTGAAGTCTCCAGAGTATATCAACATGGTGGCTGACCGTGCTTACAAGTTCTTTGATCATGGTTTTGAAGCATGCGTCGGCCAATTTAGATCTCAAGGCTACCCTCCCGAAGGAGCTTCAAAAGATTTCCTTGACGTCAGTGCTGCTCTGGAGAGCCTCCCCGATGAGCTATTCCAGCAGTAGGGTAGAGCTTTTACCTTTTCTTATATTTCATTTTCGTTCATTAATGAAATCATTTACTTGTATTTCAGAACAAACTTGCTACCCCGAGCATAAACACTTAGGCAATTTTAGGTTTAAAACGTGGACCAAACATCCCGATCCCACGAGTAAACAACTAAAATTCTGAACAAAGCACGCTACCCCGAGCGCAATAACATGGTATTTTAAGTTTAAACGTTGACCAAACATCCTGATCCAACGAGTAAACGATGGTATTTTTAAGTTTAAACGTTGACTGAACATCCCGATCCAACGAGTAAACCGAAAATTGCTCGCTACCCTGAGCATAATCACTTAGTCCCATTTAGGTTCAAATACAGAACAAACTTCCCGATCCTGTATTTAAACCGCCAACAATGGACTATAATAACATAAGCTTGCTACCCCGAGCGCAATAACATGGTATTTTTAAGTTTAAACGTTGACCAAATATCACAATCCAACGAGTAAACGATGGTATTTTTAAGTTTAAACGTTGACCAAACATCCCGATCCAACGAGTAAACCGAACATTGCTCGCTACCCCGAGCATAATCACTTAGTCCCATTTTAGGTTCAAATACAGACCAAACTTCCCGATCCTGTATTTAACCCGCCAACAATGGACTATAATAACATAAGCTCGCTACCCCGAGCGCAATAACATGATATTTTTAAGTTTAAACGTTGACCAAACATCCCGATCCAACGAGTAAATCGAACATTGCTCGCTACCCCGAGCATAATCACTTAGTCCCATTTTAGGTTCAAATACAGACCAAACTTCACAATCCTGTATTTAACCCGCCAACAATGGACTATAATAACATAAGCTCGCTACCCCGAGCGCAAAAACATGGCATTTTTAAGTTTAAACGTTGACCAAACATCCCGATCCAACGAGTAAACGATGATATTTTTAAGTTTAAACATTGACCGAACATCCCGATCCAACGAGTAAACCGAACATTGCTCGCTACCCCGAGCATAATCACTTAGTCCCATTTTAGGTTCAAATACAGACCAAACTTCCCGATCCTGTATTTAACCCGCCAACAATGGATTATAATAACATAAGCTTGCTACCCCGAGCGGAATAACATGGTATTTTTAAGTTTAAACGTTGACCAAACATCCCGATCCAACGAGTAAACGATGGTATTTTTAAGTTTAAACGTTGACCAAACATCCCGATCCAACGAGTAAACCGAACATTGCTCGCTACCCCGAGCATAATCACTTATTCCCATTTTAGTTTCAAATACAGACCAAACTTCCCGATCCTGTATTTAACCCGCCAACAATGGACTATAATAACATAAGCTCGCTACCCCGAGCGCAATAACATGGTATTTTTAAGTTTAAACGTTGACCAAACATCCCGATCCAACGAGTAAAACCGAACATTGCTCGCTACCCCGAGCGCAATAACATGGTATTTTTAAGTTTAAACGTTGACCAAACATCCTGAACCAACGAGTAAACTGAACATTGCTTAATAAAAGGAAATTTATTTAATTAGGAAATACATATGAGAACAGCAATGATAACTGAAATATTACATAAAATACTTTCTTAAATTATGAATGTTCCAAGGTCTTACCAGTTCCCGACCTTTATGATCTTCCAGCCTATAGGCTCCTCTTCCGATCACCCCTTTTATTTTATAGGGGCCTTCCCACTTGGGTGCTAACTTCTTTACTTCCCCCGCAGGATTGATTCTTCGCAGCACTAGATCTCCCACCTGGAAAGCCCTCGGGCGAACCCTCCGATTGTAAGCATTGGTCACCCTTATTTTATATAATTCCACTTTAGCCAAGACTTTTTCTCTCAACTCCGTAATCCCATCTAACTCCAACTTCTTTTTTTTTCATTCTAATCGGGATTATAGCTTTGTACCCGAAGAGATTCCACTCCAATTTCCACTGGGATGAGGGCCTCAGATCCATATACTAAGCTATCAGGAGTCTCTCCTGTAGATACCCGAGGAGTCGTTCTATAAGCCCATAAGACACCGGGTAATTCACTTACCCTCTCCCCTCGAGCCCCTTGTAGTCTTGTCTTGATCCTGTGCAATAAAATTCGGTTAATCACTTCCGCTTGCCCATTTGCTTGAGGATAGGCTACTGACGTAAAGACTTGTTTAATTTTCATATCTTTGCACCACTCTTGTATTCTTCCTCCCTAAAACTGTCTTCCATTGTCGGAAATTATTCTTCGAGGTATTCCGAACCGGCATACTATGTTTCTCCATAAAAATCTGATGACTTCTTCCTCGGTTATTTTAGCCAATGGTTCTGCTTCCACCCATTTAGTGAAGTATTCAATAGCTACTAGGAGAAAATTTCTCTGCCCTGTAGCGGGAGGAAATGGTCCAACAATATACATTCCCCATTGGTCAAAGGGACAGGAAATGATGCTACTATTAAGGACTCCGCAGGTACATTGGATAATTTGCATGCCTTTGGCAATTAATGCACTTCTTCACAACTTTCTCAGCGTCTTCCCTCATCGTCGGCCAATAGTACCCAGCTCGAATGGATTTCTGATACAACATGTTAGTCCCCACATGATTTCCGCAACATCCTTCATGAATCTCCTTTAATAAATGCTATCCTTCTTGCCTCGAGGCACATTGTAAAAAAGGAATTGAGAATCCTTTCTTGAACAACTTGCCTTCTATCAACACAAATCGGTTCCCCATTCTTTTGACTTTAGCAGCTTCCTTTGGGTCAGGAGGCATAATCTTTGTCTTCAAAAATTTAATAAGATGCTCTCGCCAATCAGACATAATACATGGCTCCAAATTCATGATGCTATTGATGGATATATGAGAGATCAAAAGCTCTTGTACGAGCACATTCCTGTTCTTCCATTCGTGTACTGAACTAGCCAATTTTGCTAATTCGTCGGCACGAGTATTCTCTTCCCTTGGTATTTGCGTTAATTCCACCTCTTGAAATTGAGCCATCATTGCCCGCACATTTTCCACATACTTTCTAAGCTTCTCTTCTTTCACCTTATATACCACATTCACTTGATGAACAACCAACATTGAATCCATAAAAGCTTTTATCTTCTTGGCTCCAGCATCCAATGCTATTCGGAAGCCTGAAATGATAGCTTCAAATTCAGCTTCATTGTTTGAGGAAGGAAACCCAAACTGGACGGCAACTCTGATTTCTTCCCCTTCGGGACTAATGAGTATGACACCTGCTCCACTTCCCAATCGGGTAGATGATCTATCTACAAACAAACTCCACTCTTTTTCCTCCGGAGTATGAGTGACTTCTACTAGAAAATCTGACAGTGCTTGAGCTTTGATTGTAGTTCGGGGTTGATAAGTAATATCAAACTCACTCAGCTCTGTGGCCCATTTTACCATCCTCCCTGATATCTCGGCTTTGGATAAAGTCTACCCAAAGGAGTGTTTGTTATTACCATGATAGGATGAGACAGGAAGTGTGGCCGAAGTCTTCTCGCTGTAGTGACTAGAGCTAATGCCAACTTATCAATTTCAGGATATCGTTGCTCGGCTCCTTGCAGGGCTCGGCTGACATAATATACGGGTTGCCGTTGTCCTGACCTTTCTCTGATTAACACGGAACTGATTACTTCTTCGGCCACCGATAAATAGACGAGAAGCGTTTCTTTAGGATCAGGCTTGTTCATCAAAGGTAGATGAGCCAAATAATCTTTCAGATCCTCGAAGGCCTTTTGGCATTGGTCATTCCATTCGAACTTGACTCCCTGCCTTAATGCTTTGAAGAAAGGCAAGCTCCGATCAGCTGATCGGGATATAAATCGGCTCAGTGTCGCTATTCTTCCTGCCAACCTTTGCACTTCATTTAGTGTCCTTGGAGGGTTCATTTCTCGTATGGCCCGGATTTCCTCCGGGTTAGCTTCAAAACCTCTTTCCGTGACCATGTACCCCAGAAACTTGCCACTACGAATCCCAAAAGTGCATTTTGCGGGATTCAACTTCATGCCAAATTTTCTTAAAGTGTTGAAGACTTCTTCCATATCCTTGACCAAGTCCTCGGCTTTTCGGCTCTTAATCAGGACATCATCCACATACACTTCCACATTCCGACCAACTTGTTCTTTGAACATTTTGTCCATCAACCTTTGATAAGTGGCTCCAGCATTTTTCAATCCGAAAGGCATTACCACATAACAAAAGGTTCCTCGTGCTGTAACAAAACTCGCTTTTGATTGATCTTCCTGTGCCAAAGGGATTTGATGATATCCTTGATAAGCATCCCTAAGACATAATAATTCATGTCCGGCCGTAGAATCTACTAATTGATCAATCCTGGGCAGTGGATAACAATATTTGGGACATGCTTTATTCCCAGCCCTAAAATCCACACACATTCTCCATTTATCTCCAGCTTTAGGCACCAAAACTACATTCGAGAGCCATGTAGGGAAACCGATTTCGCGAATATGGCCTGCCTTTAGCAACTCCTCTACCTGTTTAGCAATGACAGCGTCCTTCTCCGGCCCAAAATGCCTCCTTTTTTGCTTTATTACCCGAACACTGGGATCCACATTGAGGCGATGTTCAGCAATCTCAGGTTTTACTCCAATTAAATCGGATGTACTCCATGCAAATACATACATATGTTGATTTAAACAATCAACCACCTTTTTCCGTAATCCCGGATCAAGTTGGGATCCCACTCTAGTAATTCTAGTAGGGTGACCCATCTCGATGTTGAGGAACTCTTCTTCGGGGGTTACTCGTTCCTCATCGTCCCGCTTCCTCTTCTCACTTCCCCCCCCGTTCTCTTCCTTCTTTATTCTGTTCTATTTCCTGCCTTAACTCCTGCACATAACATTTCCGCGACGAGCTTTGATCACCTCTTACTTGCCCCACTTCTTCTCCTACTGGAAATTTTATGGTTAGATGATAGGTGGAGGCAACGGCTTCGAAGGCGGCTAGGGCTGGCCTTCCCAATATTACATTATAAGAAGATGGTGCATCGACAATGAGGAAATTTATCATCTTAGTTTTGATCCTTGATTCTTCACCAAGTGTAACTGGTAGAGATACCTGCCCTATCGGATTTATGACCTCCCCTGCAAATCCGTGCAAAGATGTATTCACCTTCAGTATAGGTAAGCTCCCCAAGTCCATTTGGTTTAACGTACTAAAAAAAAGTACGTCTGATGAGCTTCCCGTATCCACGAAAATCCTCTGCACATTATAGTTAGCCACTGTAGCAGAGATAACCAACGCATCATCATGAGGAAAATGGATTCCTTGCAGATCTGCGGGCCCAAAAAATATGGACGGACCCTCAGGTACATGATTGGGGTCAATAGATAGTACTTGAAGCTTCCGGGCATGATTCTTTCTTGCTCTGTTCGAATCTCCACCCGACATTCCTCCGGATATCATGTGTATAGTTCCCCGATTAGGGACATTGTTCAAGGTTTCTTCTTCTCCCTCTACTCTTTCTCCCCGAAGTGACCAAGGGACTGGCTGAGGCGCTCCTCTTCCGGGATTTATGTTAATTTTAGGAATGAAATTATTGTCTTTGAACTCCTCGTTAAATCCCCGCATTCCATTAGACTCATTAGATCTTCCACCTCGAAACCTCCTCCTCGATATCCTCTTCCTCGGAAGGACCATCCTCGAAACGTTCCTCCTCGGAAAGGTCCCCCTCTATGAGGTCCACCCCGACCTCTTTTCGGCATACTTTGGTTCATGGCTACTTCCCTATGAGGTCTCAACGGGAGATACTGGTCAAAACTTCTTTTGATTGGCTCCACAGGCTTATTCTTTCTGTTCACTTCTTCCCCAATTTTACCATCTCTTCTTTGCTTCATCCTTTGGGCTTCTTCCATATTAATGTATTTGGAAGCTCTTCCCAACAGCTCATCATAATCAGAAGGTGGCTTTTTTTGCCAAAGATCGGAATAAGTCTCCTTCTTTTAATCCCTGGGTGAACGCGCTGATGAGTATTTCAGAGGTGACATGTGGAATGTCAAGACATGCATGACTGAATCTTTTCAGAAAGTCTCGAAGAGATTCCTTCTCCGCTTGCTTAACCCGAACATACTAAGAGTTGTTCTCTTGCAACTCTGGCTGCTTGCAAACTGATGCAAAAATAGAGAACTAAACTTCGGGAAGGAGTCTATGATTCTCGCTGGCAACTGATTAAACCATGCTTGCGCCGCACCAGATAGTGTAGTCAGGAAAACCCGACATTTCACTCCATCCGTAAGTTGATGAAGAAGTGAAGCGTTTTCAAATCGAGACAGATATTCTTCGGGATCGGTACCACCATCGTAATTTCCCACATTTAGAGCCCTGAAGTTTGGGGGCAAAGGATCATCAACCACATGGGAAGCAAATGGAGTGCTCCTCTACGAAGGATATAGACGTTCTTCCATCTTATTACGCATCTGCTGCATCTCACTTTTCAGCTCTTCCATTTGGCGATTTAAAGCTTTATCAGTTTCATCATTCAAATGATTAGGAATATTTCTAACTTCCTCAGGCTTTTTTTCAGGCTCCTGCATGGAGGCCAAATCTTCCCCTTCTTCTTCTTGCATAGTTTCTTGTTTCTGGGGAGGGGCCATAAATTGCCTCATGATCTCTCCGACAGTTTTAGTTATCATTTCTGTCAAATGCTCCATGGGCATTCCTCCAGCAGGAAATGTCCGAGGGATATGTTGAGATGATCCTTCATCTTCTGGCCCTTCTCCGGGTTCAGCGAACGAGTATGGATGAGAATTGGATCCATTTTCCCTGGAAGCTTGCCCCCTACCTTTACCTCTGGCCATCTTGCCTTTTGATTTATTTTCTGTTAGAAAACGTCCTACTTCAACGTCTTTGCCCTAATTTTCCCACAGACGGCGCCAATGATGTGAACCATTATTTTAGGTATTTGGTAGAATAAAGTGTTTACAAAAAATAAAATGAACACACCAAGATTTTTACGTGGAAAACTCTCAAATTGAGAGAAAAACCACGGGACCTAGTCCAGTATAAATTTCACTATCACACTTTGTTGATTACAGGACTTTTTTAGACGCCACTTACAATCACCAAATCTCTATAAAAATATCCCAGAAAAAATAATGAAAATGACCGAACAGAAGTGTATATGCTCTCTTCAGAGTCTTTTCGCCTAAAAATCCAACCCCCGTTATGATGACATCCGTGGGTATTTATAGGACTGTTCCCAGTAATTGGCTCGCGGGGGATCCGGAACACGATGTCCCCTGATCGTGGCTTAATTGGAGCCTCACGCGTCCGAGAAATCCACGCCCCATTACTGCACGTTTATTCACGCCGGTTGATTTGTTGGTTATTCCAGGGCCTTCCGCTAATTTTTGACCAGGAAACCGAGGAGGGTTTAACAGTTGTTCTGCTCGGTGTCTTTATGTTCGGTGAGACCCTGCTTTGTGCTATCTGTACAATGTACCTTGTTCGGTATATGACTTGTTCGGCTCTTGAGGGGATTTTACCCGAGGAAGTCAATATGTCATATGACATCAATATCGTTTTCACACACCACTTGTCCAAATCTTAACCCCGACAAATTCCACCGAACTATTATTATTGTTGCATGCAAAATGATAAATTCAACTTATTTATTGCACAATCCGATATGGATTGGATTGATATTGTCTTTAAGGGCGATAGGACATCCATTATAATTATATTGATTTTGCTCATAAAAGTCGCAATGGAAGGTTATCTATTTCTCTACATAGAATCCATATGGAAAATTTTATATGAAGTGCTAGCATAAAAACATCCGCCTACTAGAAACACTTTGTTGAAAATTTCTATATTGTGGTTATTGTCTACTTATATTAAATAGTTATATTATTTATTTATTTATATGATTTGTATACATAAGACAAGAACAAAAAATGTTTCATTTATCTAAATTTAATTATTATTGTCCCTCTAATTGGTGAAATTAATGATTAAAATATGTTACTTCGTCTATTTATATCGAAATAAAAAGTTGTAATTCAAATCTCTAATTAACTATCGCGAATAATATCATTATTGCTTAGTATTATTATCGATATACTAAGGTATCGTTTGGTGCGTGGTATAAGATGATCGAATGATATGGATGTGTATATGAGTGATAAAAAATTTGATAGCTATAAGTAATTTATATAGTTTGATTAACAATATCGTGTTTGGTATGCAGTTTGAATGTCAGTTGAACATTCAATGATTATCTTATCAACCACACCAAACGGTACCTAAAGGTAGCACCCTTATATGAGAAAACAGAAGACCCGTATTGTAGTTTCAATACGTAACTGATGAAGTGATGATCGATTAATTATTTGAACAATATTGGGTTATGAGTATTATTATCCCATAATAAATTAAATATAAAGGTTCTCCCGATATGCAACTAATAAAGAAAGGTATGCCCAAGGGGTGTCTGAGTTTATGGAGCAGCCGAACAAGGTGAGACCAGGACCGTAAGATCATGAGTTTGATTCTCTCTGCCAACACTTTCTCGGTCCGACCCTATCGCATTGGGCTTGTCTAGCGTGTTTTACCTGATTTGTGTGGTTTGTAGACTACTGTGTCAGCATGATGATTTATCCAATGCACACATCAGAGATAACGATTGCGGGCTCTGTCATCTTAAAAAAATAGATAAAGGTATCGTTTATATTGTGAATAACTAACAGTTGTGGAAATTAACTTTGGGAGTCAAGATTAATAACAAAGATTAGGTGCTGAGGAACCGATTGTTTAGTCGAATACAATGTTTATTTGAATATTATTAGTTTAGTCGAATACAATGTTTATTTGAATATTATTATGGTCCAAAAGTCGTATACGGAAAAAAGTCAAATTAGGAAATGTGCTTTGACCACATTGCACATATTTAATGTTTGTCAATAGTTTTGAAAATTATTTATCTATTTTTAGATAAAAAAATTGAATTTGAGCATTTGATTTTCTTATTTCATTATTGCGTATCTACAAAAATAAGTAACCGCCAAAAGTAGATAATAAATCACGAGATGCTTCTGGTTGTTTTAAGTCTAGCAGTGACAATTTTGTAATAAAATTGAAGTTCATTAAGCTACTTTTTAGTTTTAATATCAAACACTCAAAACAATTTTTTTCCAACGTAAAAACAATTTAGAAATACTTTGAATAAATATTTGAAAAGTATCAACTCTTTCCATTGGAGGCCAAGAGACATTTATAATTACGTCTTCTATTATTAATTAATAATAATAGAACGATGAAGGCCTTTGATTTAGTCAACCTATTGTTTCAAATGCGTTGACCGTCAGCCATGCCAATTGATTAAGTATATCGGTGCATAGAAGTGTCATATGTAGTTCAAGAAACTATTAGAGAGGCCGATTCAAAAAATATATAATGTTTTAAAGACCCCATAAAAAGGGTTTTAAGAAAATAAAGATCAATTATAAAATACTAATCTCGATGTTTTTTTTTTTTTTTTGAGTCAAGGGGAGTGGCAAATGAGTGTTTTGTGCCTCGAACTTGAGGCAAATCCAAAGGGGTAGATGAACCTTATAATCCATGCTACACTTAGAGGCTCCTAATCTCGATGTTTTTGATAATATATTGAAACTGTTTTTATTTTTAAAAATAATCCAAACCCAATTATATGATAATAATAAAAACAACAATAATAATAATAGTAAGTTGAATTATTTAAATAGGCTATTATAGGGGTCAATCTTACAACTAAAAGTTTTATAATCAAATTGAAATATGTCAACTCCCAAGTTGGGATAAAAATAAGATTTTTATTTTATGCTTTCGCCACTCTTCGTTCTTTCCTCTCACGCATTTTACTACCAAAATCCAATACTAATTATACAAGTTACAACTGATTCAGAAATTCGAGTTGGCTAAATTCTAAACAAGTAACATTTTCATAACAAACCCATCTCAAACCCAACTCTACGACCAAATCCAAAACACTCACCCGGACATATAAAATTTGGTACCGAGCTCTTCTAAATCGGAACTAGCGGTAATTTGTCTCATGTGTAACCACTGACACCATTTACGAGAAGGTGAGGGCGTCTTTCTTTCCAGCCGCTCAACTGTTCGAGCTTGGTTCCGATTCTACAAAGGTAGAATGTTATCCTCTATGATTTATAATTAGAAAATTTACACAATGTGACTTGCAAAATATAGTTCATCGCTTACTCCACAATTAAAATTTTATGGCTCGTCATAGCGAAAATAACCTCGTTTATGAGGGATTTTTGCACCTACTCACAAGCTACATGAGTTGTGCTGCCTATTTTCTAACTACACGAGGTAAGTTGCACATGATCAAAACTATAGAGCGGTAAGTTGCACTTATTATCAATTTTTTTTTTCTAATTTAGGTGTAATTTACCCCATTGTATTATTCTTTAGGTGCAGATTCCCCGATATGTTATTCAATAGGTAGATTACCCCTTTATGTATTATTAATGTATAATTTACCCACATTGTTATAATTGATCTTTTATCATGTAATTTCAAAATCCATCCACACTAGAAAACGGAACAGGAAAGCGAAGCGCCTAGTTCTAGACTAGGCTATCATGAGAAAAGACATCAGATATGTCATGTAATACATACATACATGGAGTATGTGTTTTATACATATTTTCAAATCACATAAAACTAAATTGCTTATTTTAACCCACAATGGGTTATATTATTTAAATAGGTTAGTTTAGGGGTCAACCTTACAACTAAAAGTTTTATAATCAAATAGAAAAATGTCAACTCCCAAGTTGGGGTAAAAATAAGATTTTTTTTTATGCTTTCCTCACTCTTCGTTACTTTCCCCTCACGCATTTCCCTTACCAAAATCTTATACTAATCATACAAGTTACGACTGATTCAGAAATTCAGGTTGGCTAAATTCAAACATTTTCATCAACATTTATGTAACAACAAACCCAAACCCGAATCTCAAACCTGTTGGTTCTGTTTCTTAGAAAAACAAATAGACAAAGCATAAGAAGATCACAAATACTCTGTTATAATAAAATACTCGAAACAGTAAAAACTTACAACAAACAGTTTAAATAAACTGGGCAGATACTTTGTTGTTGGACGAGGCCACAGTAAACCGTGTGCCCGTAAACTCTAAATTGCCCGCCTACAACTTCTGGCCTCCTGGACAAGAGAGTTCCAAGGTACAACGTCCCAAACACCTCTGTATGGGTTGAAGCAGAAACCCAGACAGACTCACTCGAACACTAAGAAGTGTGTAGTACTCTCAAGAAGATGATATGATATGCAAATGCAAATTCGGGATGAGATAAAGAATGAGGCTGGAGCAGCTTATATAGCTGCAACAGCAGGCCTACCAAAGGCCACAACTTAAATGACAATGCATAGTGGGTTAGATGAAAAGTCTCAACACTTAACATCATATTCATTTCGGATTTAAGTCTCACACTTAAATCTGACATCAATTCTGCAGGTAGGTAAAAAGTCTCAAACTTAATACTCAGCAGAATATGAAAAGTCAGGCATATGAAAGTCATTTCAGGCATATGAAAAGTCATTTCAGAAATCCGTGTAGTAAAAAAAGATAGGACTGCCTTCGCGGCAGCGACGCGACGCGACGCGTCGCGGCGCGGCGATGCGAGTCGAGTCGAGTCGAGTCGAGTCGAGACGTGACGTGACGTGACGTGCCGTGCCGAGCCGAGCCGAGCGGACGGACGGACGGCGCGCGAGGGGCACCCATCTTTACTACTTAACTACACTCTAATGATTTGTATCTCAATATAAACAAACCATAAGTGCCTCAATTACTCAATGTGGGATTTCTTTAGCCTAATTGCCTTTCATAATTAACTTACCATAATTTTGTTCTCATTAACAAAATTAATAATAATATTGGGCTTTTAATGTTTAAAACCCATTAATTCTAACAATCCCCCACATGAATGCAATATGGCGAAAAAATTACACAATGCACCTAGATGAAGATTTGAGAGTACTTTGAGAATCCACTGCATCAGGATAGGTGGTGATTAACCTTGAACCTTCCTTAGTAAAGTATCATCGGATATACTTGTCAACCAGTGGACGCGATGCCTTGAACTGTTTGACGTTTTATGTATAACAAGACAACAATACTCACACAGCTTCATCTCCACACTATTATTGGTTCTTTCGTTGTTGTCCATTTTGGCCCTGGACTGCCTTGGATGTTTCATCGAATGCTCTAGAGATTTAGCCCTCAGGTCATCTCATAGAAGCGGCCCCTTCACATTCGACATAGGTGATTTCTCCTAAAGAGTATCCTGTAATACCCCACTTTATCATCTCGAGATAGAAGAATCATTAAGAGCATGATCTCAGCCTTCCCAAAGTACAGGTCTATCACTCTTTCATCACAGGAATAGGTAAGGAACTCAATTTCCCGAGTGCTTTGTTCGATCCCCCCCACAATTCGGTTTTCCCATTGAACCTGCAAATCGGATTTTACAATTCAGGTTGGGTTGCCATCATGGTTGGAAATCAATTTCATGGGCTTCAACCCCATTCCCCTCGATGAAACCTCTACTCGGTCTCTCGTCAGACCTTTCGTAAATGGGTCTGCAATGTTTTCTTTAGACTTCACATAATCTAAAGAAATGACACCGGTTTTTAGTAACTTTCTCACAGATTTATGTCTCCGACGAATGTGTCTTGATTTCCCATTATACACATTGTTATGTGCACTTCCCATAGCTGACTGACTATCACAGTGCAAACTAATGGGTGGCATTGGTTTTGACCACATTGGAATATCCTCCAAGAAACTCCGAAGCCAATCAGCTTCTTCTGCCGCAAGATCTAAAGCTATGAACTCAGATTCCATAGTTGATCTAGCAATGCATGTCTGTTTGTATGATTTCCATGAAATAGCAGCACCGCCAATTATAAATATATATCCACTCGTAGATTTTATATTTTGGAGTCCGATATCCAATTCGCATCTGAATACCCTTCAATTACTGCTGGGTATCTCGTATAATGTAGTCTGTAGTTAGAAGTATATCTTAGATATCTAAGAACTCGAACTACTGCCTTCCAGTGCTCATAACTGGGATTACTCATATATCTGCTCAATGTATTGACAGAATTAGCTATATCAGGTCTAGTGCAATCCATGAGGTACATGAGACTGCCTATGACTCTAGAGTACTCAAGTTGTTGCACACCTTCTCCGCGATTCTTGCAAAGATTTGACACCACTTCCATAGGTGTTCTAGCGATGGTATTATTTCCCTTGTCAAACTTGTCAAGTATCTTCTCGACATAATGACCCTGGGAGAGAAAATATCCATCTGCATGTTTGGTGATCTTCATTCCAAGAATCACATCTGCAAGACCTAGGTCTTTCATCTCAAAATTTCGTGACAACATTTTCTTGGTAATTTTGATGTTATCGTTATTACCAACAATTATCATGTCATCTACGTATAGACATACTATTACATAGTTTGTATTGTCTCCTTTCACGTAGACACACTTATCGCATTGGTTTGTTTTAAACCCATTTGAAAGCATGACGCTATCAAATTTTTCGTGCCATTGTTTAGGTGCTTGTTTTAATCCATACAAGGATTTCACAAGTTTACACAACTTCGTTTCTTTACCTGGAACTACAAACCCTTCAGGTTGTTCCATGTAAACCTCCTCTTCTAACTCTCCATTTAGAAAAGCCGTTTTAACATCCATTTGATGGATCTCTAGGTTATATAATGCAGGAAATGCAATTATCAACCTTATAGATGTTTTCCGGGATACAGGAGCGTATGTGTCGAAATAATCAACACCTTCAGTTTGTCTGTAGCCTTTTACTACAAGTCTAGCCTTGTACTTATCTACAGTACCATCAGCTTTCATCTTCCTCTTGAAGATCCACTTGTGGCCTAGTGGTTTACAACCTGCAGGAAGATCCACTAGTTCCCAAGTATGATTATGTAAGATAGATTCTATCTCACTGTTCACCGCTTCTTTCCAAAGATCAGAGTCTTGTGAAGACATTGCTTCTTTGAAAGTAGTCGGATCTTTTTCCAACAGATATGTTAGAAAATCCGAGCCAAAAGATTTCTCTTTTCTCGCTCTTTTGCTTCGTCTAGGCGATTCTACATTCTCTTGAGATTCTCTATCCCCCACATTTCTCTCAACATTGGTTTCAGGCATTGTCGGAGTTTTGTGGGGAAAGATTTCCTCAAAGAACGAAGCATCCCTAGCCTAAATGATAGTATTTACATGCATTTCTGCATTATCTGATTTATGCACTAGAAAACGATAGGCACTACTATCTTGTGCATATCCGATAAATACACAATCTACTGTCTTAGGTCCTATCCTAGTCCGTTTAGGAGGAGGAATTGGTACCTTTGCTAGACAGCCCCAAACCCTTAAAAACTTGTAGCTAGGTGAGCGACATTTCCACAATTCATAAGGCGTTTTATCCAACTTCTTATGTGGTACTCTGTTTAGCACATAGTTGGCGGAAAGCAGAGCTTCTCCCCATAAATTCCTAGGTAAGTCGGAACTTATAAGCATTGCATTCATCATTTCCTTAAGCGTTCTATTCTTCCTTTCAGCAATACCATTTTGCTCGGGAGAATAAGGCGTAGTGGTTTGATGAATAATGCCACTCTCAGCACATATTTGTGCAAATGGTGACTCATATTCACCGCCTCGATCACTTCGAAGAATTTTAATCTTTTTATCAAGTTGATTCTCAACTTCATTCTTATAGTGAATGAACATATCAATTGCTTCGTCTTTACTTCTCATTAAGTAGACATAACAATATCTTGTACAATCATCGATAAATGTTATGGAATAATTTTTACCGCCTCTAGATTGTACATACTTTAGATCGCATACATCCGTATGAATCAAGTTTAACGGTTCGGTGCTTCGCTCAATTGAGTGGAATGATGACTTGGCTAATTTGGCCTCTACACAAGTCTCACACTTGTGTTTATGATTGATGTTAAATTTAGGCAATAGATTAAGAGACATTAGCCTTTGTAAGGACTTATAATTCACATGTCCTAATCTACCATGCCACAAATGTGAAGACTCGCAAGAATAATCAAACTTTAAAGTTTTATTAGCCACATTGGCAACAGTCATTACATTATTTTTGCTTGTGCTAGCCTCATTTGCTGCATTAACATCAACCTCAACATCTACACTAGACTTAGCCTTAGGAGCTAAAGTCATTACATTCATCTTGAAGAGGTTATTGGCCAAGTAGCCTTTGCCCACAAACATACCACCCTTGGACAGAATGACTTTGTCGGACTCAAACACAAGCCGAAAGCCTTTCTTGTTCAGCACTGCTCCGGAGATGAGATTCTTTCGGATCTCTGGCACGTGGAGCACCTCGGTAAGAGTCAACTCTTTTCCGGAAGTCATTTTTAGCACAACCGTCCCTTGCCTTCAACTTTTGAGACTGCTGAATTTCCCATGTAGCAGTTCTCATCATTCACCGGTTGATAGGTCTTAAACATCCATTTGTTGGCGCAAATGTGGCGAGTAGCCCCAGTGTCGACCCACCATTCCTTGGAGTTCCCTCCAACAAGATTCACCTCCGATACCACAGCACTCAGATGCATGTCATCCATGTCAGAGCTCAGATTGTCCTCAGCAATGTGGGCATGTGCAGGCCTCTTGCCTTTGCCTTTGTAAGGGACTATCTTTCTCTTACCGTCATTGTTTTGACGTTGAGTGCAGTTGTTTTGACGTTGAGTGCAGTCCTTGGCCTTATGGTTAGGCTTACCACACACATAACAGTCACCGGTGAACCTCATTGTCTGAGTATCTCCCTTGGGTTCAAAAGTACGTTTGCGCTTATTCCCATGGGAGTTGTCCCCAACTTCAACCACGTTGGCCTTGGAAATCATTCCAAATGATTTCTTGTCAACTTTTCGGTTGTCTTGCTCGATGCGCAGCCTCCTGATAAGATCCTCTAGACTCATCATCTTTCGCTTGTGCTTTAGGTAGCTCTTGAAGTCCTTCCAAGATGGCGGTAATTTTTCAATCATCATCGCCACTTGGAGAGCATCATTTAGCCCCATACCTTCGGCAGCAAGCTCATGATATATCAGCTGCAGCTCTTCGCATTGCTCAACAACGCTCTTGCCATCTACCATTCGATAGTCATGGAATCGCCCGGCTACAAATTTCTTTGCGCCTGCGTCGTCAACTTTGTACTTTATCTCTAACGATTCCCAAAGATTCTTAGCAGTCTCCTTGGGGGAATACACATTAAAAAGTGCATCGTCAAGAGAATTCAGTATGTAGTTACGACAAAGGTAGTCGGCACTCATCCAGGACTCAACTATCACAGCAGATTGAGGATCCTCTTTGTCCTCCACCGGTTTCTCCTCCTTCAGAAACCTGGTCAAGTTCAAGGTGGTAAGGAAGAACATCATCTTCTGTTGCCAACGTTTAAAGTTGGAACCCTTGAACTTTTCCGGTTTCTCAAATTGAGAAAACGGCATTGGACTTCTCAGAATTGGCATTGCGGCCTCAGTACCGCTAGCTTTGATCACCGGAATCTCATTATTCACAGCAGGTGGTTGGGTAAACTGGTCAGCCATTAGTTAAAACAGAACACAAATAGGAGAGCACAAATAATATCAAAGCAGTTTTTTAAACAGTAAGTTTAAACCTTTGAAAAATTCATGAACAATATCTTAAGTAAATGTGAAAGCTGAGTTTTGATAAAACAGAACAAAACAAACAAAGAAAATTTAGAGTTTACGGGCACACGGTTTACTGTGGCCTCGTCCAACAACAAAGTATCTGCCCAGTTTATTTAAACTGTTTGTTGTAAGTTTTTACTGTTTCGAGTATTTTATTATAACAGAGTATTTGTGATCTTCTTATGCTTTGTCTATTTGTTTTTCTAAGAAACAGAACCAACAAAACCCAACTCTACGACCAAATCCAAGAAACATTTTGGAATCTGGCCTTAAAAGAAGCTTTTTTTAAGGGAATGAATAACACTTGGGGAGGTCATTCACTTAGGTTGCATTTGGATGGAAGTATTTGATCTAGAGAAAATGATTTGAAATCTAATGATTTGAAATTATTTGAAATGACTTGTAGTTTGTTGTCATTTCAAATCCATCCAAAATACAATGAAAATACATTAAAAAAAGAAGGTGGAATTTGAAATATCGACATTAATTTTTTACCCATTTTCCCCCAAATATTCCAAACTACAACCCGGACAGAAAAAATTTGGTACTAAGCTCTTCTAAATCGATCGAAACTGTCATGTACTTTCTGTTTATTCACTGAACTCGAACTCAAAATATTCTTTACAAGTGGTCCAAAGTCTCTATTCAATTATGAGACCACTTTTGATAAAATAGAATTTCTGTAGAGCTATCTTTGATTAGTACTAAAAGTTTGGGATTAATATTGATATTGATTCAAAACAATTTATGTGGGACTATATTTGATTAATTTTAAACGTTTGAGACTAGTATTGAAAAAACACATATTATATGTGACTATTTTTATAATTTCTTCAATATTTAAATAGAGGAATCTATTGTCGATAAACATATATTCTATGTGACCAATTTTCGTTCAAATTTGTCTTTAGTATGTCTAAGACTAAGTGGATTGCAAAGAACTCAATTCGAAAAAGATTTCCAACATGGCAAGTTCACTCAAATGTTATGGTGTAGATTTCAACTCATGATCTCCAACTTGAAAAATTAGCTTCAACCACATTACGAACCTTATAAATCTAAATAGTGTAATAATTTATATATTAATCAAACAAATATATATTACACATTTTGATTATTTAAGCTTGAATTTATTTCAAATTATTTAATAATTACTCCATGGAGGAAAACATATTCAAATACTTTCTACACTTTTTTTCAAGTTTTAACAATATTTTTAATTTGCTTTTAAAAAATAAGGGTCAAATCGTAACCGATCCATTGGTTAACCAAAACCGTAACTGTAACCGGCAGTTTATGAATCGTAACCCAAACCGTCTAGGAATGTTAATGTTAAGGGTCGATGATTTTTAAACCGCTTAATCCCCGTTACTAAACCGTATAAACGGCTAGTCCAACAACGGCATTCTTTTCGGGTCTCTGAAGGGGCAAGTTCATTCTGCTATAAACCAGTCAAATTAATGGTGGGAACGCACATAATGACATAAATTTGTACATAGTCGGCTATTTCGATTCCATCTCTATTATCATATATAAATATATGATAAATACATTAAATTACAAACCCATTAAAAAGCAAAATCGAATTGTTATTTCTTCTTGAAATATATTTATATTTTCCTGATTTTTACCAGGCTTATACTTAGGACATTCAAGCATAGGGTACTGTTCCGTGTGAGATTTAGTAAGGGTCTGCTTCATATGTTTACGGCTCGAAAATTATGAACAGCACAGGGAATTAAGGTTCCATCATTCTCGATAATCTCTGTCGAGAATGGATCAAGCCTCTCAATATTTGCATGTGCTTGTTCTACAAAGGGCGGCTGCAGAAGTTTCCGTACACTGAATATCAGACGAAGGACGTAAAAGTCCACCGAAAGTTCAAATTTGTGAATTTTTGGACAATATGTCAGAAGGGTCTGTATAATTTTATCAGAAAATTGTATGGTTTTGGGATATTGTATTCATTCTTGCTAGGAGTTGAGTTGGCTGTGTTTGCTTGTAAAGGTGGCGAACAGACGAGACATCAGCGAGAATGCCAGATTTCAGGCAAACAGAAGATATAGAAAACACAACCACCGCCACCGCCACCGCCGCCGCTGAGGTTCCATACTTCCCTATGCAACAGCAGGAACAACCAGATTACCTATTATCGGCAGTGGTGGCGACGCCTACTCTTTCCGGGTACAGAATCGTGTCAGGACAGAGACAAGACGGCGAGCTGGGGTTAACGTCGGAGCAAACTAGCAGCATAATTACCACGATGTGTCCTGCTGGTGGGTCTGGAGATTGTTTTCCCTCCGCCATTGAAACTGTTTCGCCTGTTTATTCGTCTTCGAGCTCTGGCTCGTGGGCGGGCAAGAAAAGGAAATGTAATCAAGAAGGGAGCGCGCAAGTTCAGATGGTTTACTCGGGGTTTGAAGAGTCGTCTTCCTCCGTTAAACATGGTTAGTTTGCTGACATTAACTCTGTTGGCACTTCAATTCTCCTGCCATTTTGTTTGATTGATTCAAAATCTGGAAAAATATAACATGTTCAATGAAGATAAATATTGAATTTTATCTCGCCATCATTTTTTATCTGTTCGGGTATTTTATTATCCCACCGTCTTCGAATTTAAAAGATAATACGATAATTTTTTGTTTTGTTTTTCTTAATGAATTTTATGCATATCCAATTCACTGTCAACCCTATTACCAATTTTGGCCATTTGTTGATTTTTTGTCCATATTCAGGGCCGGGGGGAAGCTCAAGTATGACACCACCTACCACCGCCACGGCCCCCACTGCCACCAATTTCCTCCATCGCCACCGCAGAAGAACAAACTACACAACCCGAATCCTCAACCACCACTTCACATGAAGAGGCCGGAGCAAGAAAAAGATACAGAGGAGTACGGCAAAGACCCTGGGGAAAATGGGCGTCAGAAATACGCGACCCACACAAAGCGGTCAGAGTTTGGCTGGGCACCTTCGACACGGCGGAAGCCGCCGCCAGAGCATACGACGAGGCCGCCTTGAGGTTCAGAGGCAACAGAGCCAAACTGAACTTCCCTGAAAACGTCAGACCCATGCCACCCCCCCAATCTACACAGCTCACCATATCGGCCCCTAATCAGCCACCCACTGCGGCGGCTCCCAGTCTATCTCCGCCGCCGGCATTCTTCCAGTCCTCCACCCGGGAGTATTGGGAATATTCGCAGTTACTTCAGAGCCCCGGCGACTTCCTGCCGCAGCAATCCACAACTTTGTTTGAGCAAATGCTTTATGATTCATCATTTGCTGGTTTATACTCGGATGCGTTAAATTCTTCATCTTCTTCTTCGCCTTCATTCATTTCTCAATCAGTTTCCACCTCTTCTTCTTCGTCATCGTTTCCCATTCAATTCTCTACTGGCCAAACTATAAGTTTCCGTCCACCAGGGAGCGATCAACAAACTCAAAGTAGCAACCAGAACTTTCCCGCGCCTCCGTGGACCACCGGACAATACCCTCCTCCATCTTCCTGATTTTTTTAGGGCTCCATCTTCTTTATTTCTGGGTTAGAAAAATTATGCATGCTCATGAATGTTTCCCTAATTTTAATTGTTTATTTGGTTAGTATATTTTTAAGTACGGTCTGCTCGTCTTTTAGTGTGTGTATTTCATCTCTAAGTATGTTTTTATATAAATTTTTTAAATTACTCTTATAATTCAATTGTTTATAAAATGCTAATAGATTCTATTATTTTTAACCAGAAGTATTAGATTTATGAAAATATTGACAACTTGACAATTACATCATAATATAGAAATACCAGCAAATATAAAAGCCATAGACAACGAAAATATAAAACCAAGACACCAACTAAACACGATCGGTGTCGCCTCCGCCAAGTGAAAGTTAGACTACCAGGTGGAAAGAGAAGTGGAATCATTGCAAGAGTACATGATTGTGACCAGAAAGAGGTCGGTCAACTCAAACCATGTAGCCCAGAGTACAAACAAGTATGGGTGCCTTCCAATCCAATTGAAGGTACAACCGTGTATATACGAAGAGCATAAACTGAGACAGAAATTACAAACGAGCGAGCCCTCGCATCCATAACCCATACGAAAAATATACAACTGGATGACACACGAAATTTACAGACATCCTAGCCCAAACCAAACATAGCTCCAACAATAAACAAACCAAATGAGCCACCATCAAAAATATAGAAGAGTAGCACCTAGTATTTAAGGTATATAGATCACTAACTCTACGCAATGTAGTGCATACGCACGTTGTGTTATCTATACCACAACTAAATATAATTAGTACATAATTAATTTGTGAGGAAATGTATTTCAAAAATTTTAAAATTTGTAGAAGCAAGTCACTTCAAATGCAATGTTTGAACTTTTATTTGTTTTTTTCGGGTTATTAGCAAAGAACCCTCTTGTGATTTTCTAAATAGGCAGATTACACCATTGTGGTTTGGAATAGACAGTTTATCTCATTGTGATTTAAAAAATAGGCAATTTACCTATTATGGCTTGAAAATAAGCAGTTTATCCCACTGTGACTTGTGAAAATAGACAATTTACCCATCGTGATTTGAAAATTGTCAGTTTATGCCCCTGTGATTTGTGAAAATAGATAATTTACCCCTAGAATCATGATTAGGTGTAAACTACCACATCTAAGTGTATACTATATTTTGGAAATCACGGACATAGAAAAAATTAAATTGGTTTGCCTCTGGGCCCGTGCTAAACGGAAACATGTAGAATATAATTATTTCAAGCCGAATTCGAACCTTAAAATTTTCTGTATATTCGACTTGATTCAATTCGATTACACCTCTAGTTGATGTATTTTGACCATATACATGTTTTTTATCTTGGGAACAAAGAGACTTTGTCCTATTTAAACTAAAATAAAACATTAGCCGATGACCTCTTTCCATCTGGCACCACTTGTCATTGTTAGTGTGGAGATTCAGGTTCGAGTCTCCCACCCCTCTCCCCTTGTAGTATAATAGTGCTAAAAAAAATATTATTTGATTTTACATTAGTTTGTCAAATTACATAAGAGTAGTTTTATTTTCTGGCCACTTTTCGCATCATTCTTTTTTCAAATTCCAAAAAAAAATCAAATTACAGTACGATTCAAATATACAATGATTTCAAACAAGAATCTAACAAAGATCGAGAAAACTAGAATGCTAATCATTCAATATCAAGAATTCCGAAGTTGGAGAGGATGATTTTTAAGTTGATCCACAGTGTCTGAGACTGTTGCATACTTTGTTAACATTCCCACAGCAAAACCAAACAATTCCCATCTGCTCAAACAACCTATCCTCCAATAAGTCAAGAAACAAGATTATAACAGCCAATGTGCAAATCATTTTTACAAACAAAAACTTATTAGAGTAAAAACATTTTTTTTGAATTATGTTTAGTGAAGTTCAATAAAATAAAGGAAATGTAACTACTCTTGGAAAACTTGGCACATTATTCACATTAAGATCAGAATAAAAACCAAGTGGGCATGCCTGTATGGCTAATAATCAGTTCCAACTCTTAGTTTCTTTATACACGCATCTCGTGTTAGAACATAAGCATGAAAATAAAGTTTAGATCCAAACAATTAGTCGATTAGGTGACTGGGAATTAAGCAAGATACTATCATTCACTTCATAATCATTTATAAAGCCTTAGGGTACGAAAATTCTTGCATGCACTGGGTGTAGACCCTGGTACATGAACCCACACACATATGTATATACATTTATGTATGTGTGTGTCGGTGCATGCACCGAGACCATACCCAGTGCATGCAAGAATTTCCCCTTAAAGGCATAATATAAACGACCCCTCGATATGATGCACACAAGTGACACAAGACCACACTTGATGGTTTTCACTCACCTTTCATCACTCGATGCATGCATCTTAACCCATCCTATAATGTGGATACGAGCCACTTCCAAAAGGAGAGCTGAAACCTAAAAGAACTAATCTTTTAGATGTGTGGTTCGTCGACAAGGTCACGGAGGATGTTGTGGAGACTGTTGTTCCAGTTTCATTGACATTTCACGGAACGGTTTGTGACAGAGTTTTTTAAATTTAAAATAAAAATAATTAGTTAATTTGGACAAATTATTAATGAAAAATCAAAAAAATTGAAAATTTTGAAAAAATTTAAATGTTCCGCAACGTATGTTAATTACTGAGAAATTGTTGTTCCATTCCGCGATGGCCGTGAAATCGATAGTATAGTTATACATCTATTTTAGTATGAAACTTTACCGCGAAAGCTGCCTTTCCCATTTCGGCCGTTCCTCGACCGTTTTTCCGAACTATGATTAGATGAGAAGTCACTTATTAGCCACTCAAACTTATTGGTGGGGCAGACAGCGCAATCTTCATAACTAGTGTGCACACACCATAGTCTTCGAAAGTCGAATGTTCCATTCCACCACTGTATAAAATGATTGGCCACATTGAGGAGTTTATGATAGGTTATCAATTCACCTTCAAACGGTTCTCTCTCCGCAACAAGAAACAGAGAATTGGCTTCTTTTTACATTTACAGTCCACGGAATTGCACACAACCTGAGACAAAATTGACTCAAATCTCAAATACCATCAATCCAGATCGAGGAAAACAAATTTTATTAAAAAACTTTGTCTTTATTTTGTGAACAAAATGTATTTTTTTGTTTTGTATTTCTATTACTTTTTTGTTTTGTAGTTTGATGGGGTAATTCTTCATTGGTGAATATATATATATATATATATATATATATATATATATATATATATATATATATATATATATATATATAAGACAAAATTGACTCAAATCTCAAATACCATCAATCCAGATCGAGAAAACAAATTTTATTAAAAAAATTTGTCTTTATTTTGTGAACAAAATGTATTTTTTTGTTTTGTATTTCTATTACTTTTTTTGTTTTGTAGTTTGATGGGGTAATTCTTCATTGGTGAATATATATATATATATATATATATTAGTTCGTTTTGCACTGCGCCTTGCGCGGTGCCAGTAAACAGTATATGACAATCTTATGTTGTTATTTGATGATTTATAGACAACTTTTTTTTTAAGTATCCAGAAATACTGATATATAATAAAGGATTGTAATAATTTTGTAATGATGGGTGAAGTATTCTCTTTTCATATAATTAACATGTATGTGTAAATTAATGAATATGACTGACAATAACATATTAGATATAAACTGCTAGAGGATAAGGAATTCACATCATTTAGGTATTCAAGATTGTGTCATATAAAGGGATCAACACCAAATGGATATGCATATACGAAACAAGGCTATAAAGAGATTGATCCCAAATCCAGTTATGGATATGCAAGTATATATAAATATTACACATCCACTCAATACGAATCATAAAGATTGGTCAACCAAAGGCAATAGAGTTCAAACAAATATTCGATGAGGTTGATATACTGAAAAGCCAAGAGTGATGGAATAGACAGTTGAGGACGTTTGAAGCATCGAATAAACTGAAAGCAAACTTTAATTGTAACAATGACATCATACCAGTTCAAATACTCAGACTCCTTTAATGAGATGCCAACTGAAACAGTTGACGGACCATACAGAGTAATATTTAAACATCTAGGTACCGTTTGATAAATGAATGTGATGAGATAAGTGAGGGGTGAGTACTTCAAAATTGAAGGTTTATCAAACCCTTAAGAATGTACCAAAGTAGGGGTGTAAATGAATCGAACGTGTTCACGAACTTTTCGAGCCAGCTCGAAAAAAATTTGATTTGAATTCTAAATTATTGAATTCGAGTCGAGCTCGAACATGTTCGAACTTTTTTTTGAGCCGAACTCGAGCCCAAATTACTTTGTTCGATAGTTCGCGAGCCGCTAGTGAACTTTAGTATTTTATTAGTATAATATAATTATATATTAAATAAATATATTTCGAACATTTCGGGAATTTATTTTCAAGTAATAATTTGAATAGCTCGCGAACATGTTCGAATATTTTCGAGCCGAACTCGAGCTGGAACTATGATTCGAGCCGAACTCGTGCCAAATCTTTAAAACTATTCGAACTTCGAATCGAGCTCGGGTCGAATATATCTATTTCGAGCCGAATTCGAACCTTAAAATTTTCTGCATATTCGGCTCGATTCGGTTCGTTTACACCCCTATTCCAAACGTGCCCTAGCACAGTATTTAGGTCACAATAATCACTTAGACAACAAACAAGATTTATGTATAATGAAGTCCATGTAGTTAAACGTTCATATGTCATTATTATAAGAGGAAGAAACAAATGTACAATTAAAGAGTTTATGAATGTACATGAATATATAATGAATGACTTTGAAATTTGAAAAAACAAAAAAAAAAAAAAAAACAGTTTTGCTATTTCAGGGATATAATGTTAATGAATCAAAGAACTAAAAATGAAACAAAACTATTTTTCAAACAAGCTGCAGTAAATTGGTAGAAGGAGAAAACAGTTAAAGCTGTATATATATAGGAAAGTCTTTTTGAGGGAAAATGGGGAAAAAAGGTTTAACGGAGACCACATAAGATGGGAACATGGAACATAGAAACAAATATAGGGCAAAAAAAATAAAATAAAAATAAGCAATAGGAAATAAACTTATTTAGTCCCCACAAAAAAAGCATAAATCTGTATCATGACACCTCAAAGAAGAAGGAAAGCCTCAAAAGGCCAGTTTGGTAGGAGGATAAACAAAGACAATTATCTAAATAATAAACAAATTACCAACTGTAGACAGAAGAAAGTGATGAAGTAGCCCCAGGGGCATAGTCGAGTTGGTAAGGTCTGTGGTGACGTAGAGGGTATCCCTTCGGCGCTAGGTTCGATTCCCGTGTGGAGCGCATTCCCTGCTGAAATATTGTGGGGGTGTGCTCTGGGGTCGTGGTCTGTAGGTCATCTCCCATAGATGTCTGTCAGCTTGGGCACATCCCTCGGTTTACCTGGTGGCGGCGTTGAGGGCCGGTTCCGTCACCCAAGGATTAGTCAGGCGAAAGCCTGGATACCTTGTAAATCAAAAAAAAAAAAAAAAGTGATGAAGTAAACGAAAAGGTACATCATACCTATTTAAAACACTACTATGCACATATAAGGAAATAGATCTATACAAAGAAAAAGTCCCTCCCAAACAACTTAGCATATACAATTCATTTGCAAGAGTTCAAAATGTAGAGTTTGTGCGTACAACAGAGCAGTAGACGAGGTGAAATATCTAGTCGAGTTTCTTGGGTTTAATCACTCGTTGTTTTGTGGACTTTCTCATCCTTGTTGTTGGTTCAACAGTATCTACCAGATAGAACCGTAGAGAACATGTTTCTTCTTTATGCAAAAACACTGAAGAGCAATTTTAGATATTTTGGCGGATCAAACATCCTTTCTACCACTGAAGAGCAAATTTTCTCAAAAACCTGGAGGGAGGGAGATGACTGTAGTTATATTATTGTATTAGCTTCAGTTTCAGAATTGCAGAAGAAGAAAATCAAGAAAAAAGAGCTAGAAATCAAATGTTTTGCAAGTTCTGTCTGAAGTAACAACTATCAGCTAACATTTTCATAACACATAAAAATAACAGAAACAAACTAATTACTCCAAAACAACAGTTGTAAAAAAATATAATCATCATAAAAAGGGTAATCCTTGTATAATACCACATTCTAATACATTTATTCTTTATTTCCCAAACTTCATTAAATACCTCAAAAGAGGATTGAGCATCAAATGACATTTTGCTTTCAGATTGCTATGCTTATATTTGGATAGTTTCAACAAAAATCAAATTACAAGAACTGGTATGAAAATCCATAAAATAAATTAGCTGGTATTATTTTAGGCAATCGACTTAGCTGGACCGATCAAAGCATAAGATTGGTATGCTTATTTTTGGATAGTTTCAAATAATAAATAAATTACAAGTACAATAATACACCCCAAATTCAATATTTTCTAAGTAATAGAAAAACCCATTATCTCAGACTGAAATATCAAACAAAAATTACCGGGGAAAAACATCAACTGTTGTTCAGTACAATAAATATTGCTGGCATGAGCTAGCACATCAGCTTGCTGCGTGAGGGCAAGCACCCAATCCGGATCCTCATGACCGAGGGCATTCACAGCAATCCCAAAAGTCAACTCTAGATACTCTCGTCTCTCAACATCGTACAAGTTACAGCCTTTACCACTCGACAACACCAGTGGTGCCCCAGCATAGGTCCCCACGATAAATTTCTTTTCATCTGAAATTATTTATGCACTTCAGTTGGCCTGGATAAATGGATTTGGATTGGAATCGGGTGTTTGCACGACCACGTTAAGGCATGCTGATGGCGGCGACTCATAATTGGAGAGCCGGATGGGTGAGGAAATACGGAAGGAAAGTGAGGTTGAAGAGTTGTGGGAACATCTCCTCTTGTCCCAACTTTCATCAAATTTTAATATACGAAGAGGAGGGACGACGATGAGATGGTTCTGCAGACCAAAACACAACAAACGCTACAAAAGAGAACGAAAATGGCCCGATAAACGAATGCGTAAAAGGGAGAAAAATAGCAGCCACATTTAATGCGACCCTACACCTTCACCTTCGCCCACCTCTTCGGTACACTGGCCAAACAGGGTAAAGGGGAGATCGTATTGCAATCGGGGAAGAATTCCTCGCTCCCAATAGTTTAATGGGTTGTATAATAACACACCAAAAGCCCATTAGCTAAAATATTTCCGAAGCCCATTACACAAAAGCCAGTTATTGTACAATTACTACGCGGCTTATATTACTGTAATAATAAATATAATAATAATAACAACTATATGATAAGTGGCTAAGCTCTACTGTTGTAATGAATAGTAAAGTACTATTTTTTTTTTGTTTTCCAATTTTTTTTTTTTATAATAAAACTCTTTTTTTTTTAATATTGTTGATGCTTGTGTTTGGCCTGAACCGATTAGGAAAAAATATATCTTAATCGATTTATGCACGCAACTTCAAATGTTATTTTTTCAGTTTATATAGTAAGATGAACATCATTTTTTTTAAAAAAAAAAAGATAAAGTAGGCATTGGTTATTTTTTTTCCCATTCAATTACCATAACATAATCGTTTTTTAAAAAAAATTTGTGAAAATCGGTCATTTAAATTGTTATATTTTTCGATCAAATCAGGAAAAAGAGTCATTTTTTTCCCATTCAATACCATAAAATAGTCGTTTTTTAAATTTTTTTGTTAAAATGGCAATAATCCCACGGGGTGTATAAAATTGCTTTCATTAAAAATATCATTGGACATATACCAATTTGTAAGATTTGGAGTAGACCCGTCCAAGGGTTAAAAATGACCCTGAACCGTTCATGGTTAACTGTTCGGTTAACTGGGTCAAAGGTTCGAAAGATTAGACCCATAACCGGCCCGTCTATAGGCAACCAGTTATCGACATGCCTCTTAAGGGTCATACTTAACCCATGAACCGCCGGTAACATTTCAATGTTTTATTTTGAATTTTAATTTTTACATTTTTAAAATTAAACATTATGTTATGGTGTATATTTGAACTCGTGACCTCCAACTTGAATAATTAGATTCAGCAAACTAAGCTATAAGAATCTTGTTGACTTAGAATTTTATAATATATATATATATTAATCAAACAAATATATTTTATACATTTTGATTATGTGGGCTTGAATTTATTTTATGTTATTTTATGATTAATCCATGTGAGAAAACATATTCAAATACTTTTTACACTTTTTTCAAATTTCTATAAAAATTTTTTTTAAAAAAAGGGTCAAACCATAATCGTTATCGAAATCGTCAAGAAAATTTAATGTTAAGGGTCGATATTTTCTGAGCCTTCCGAAGCTTGTCAGATTTAAATAAGTATGGCACGATCAAGAAGTTGGCGCGACTAGCCACTAGGATTTGTTGCAAATAGACGAAATTAATCATTTCACAAAAATATATATATATATGTATAAACCTATATTATGTCAATCAATAACATTTATAAGATATAATTAACCAAAAGACAGAAAACTAAACACAATAAATCGTAAATTTGGGACTAATTTCTAATCCCAAAACTTTAATATTCATGCATCCCCCTATATATATATAGCATTTAACCCTAATCATTTCCTATAAACGACATTTAAAAAGCCTCACCCTGAAGTACAAGAATATTAGGTTGTGTTTGAAGCTACGGATGTAATTTAATCCAATGTTTAGTTGTTTTCTCATAAAATTATCCAATCGTATTTATCCAATTTTATTAAAATCTTACAACAAAATGACATATATATAATCTTTCATCTTTTTTTATTATTACAAAATTTAAAATTCTCTCCAAATTTTCAAATTTCTTCCTAAATCTTAATTCCGAAAATTTAAAATTATTTACTAAGTTAATGATAATATTTTTGTCGTTATCAGTAAAATTAATATACAATTTTAAAATTATATAAAAAATCATACAATATATCACAGTTATATTTACGATCCATTACCCAACGGAGTTTTAAAAAAAAGAAAGAAAACAATCGAAAATCCTGAAGAAGACGGCACCTTGGTAGAACCAACGACTTCGTCTCAGCAAATCTTCCGTTCCCATAATCGCCAACTGTTGCCGCATAATCAGAGTGGAATCTCTACAAATTTTCCAACGAGGAAATGAAAGGCAGCACAGTTCTTACCTTTTTAGCTTGAATCGCCAAAGTTAAATGGGATTTCTCGATCCCCTTTCAAATCCTTCACCTTTTCTGATCCTCGCGTCATTTGTTTTGTGTACTACTTTTTTCTCGGCTGTTGTTAATGGAAAATCGAATCGTGCGGAAGTCACCCCCATTAATAGAGATCTCTACCATACGAGGTAATTGTACATATCTCTTTATGTTCCAACCTAATTGCGTGGTTTGATATATACCTCCATTTTAACGTTTTGTAGTATGATTATTGATAATTAACGAGACATTTGTTGCGTTAGAATCAATGCTAGGAGGGACTTAGAGTTTTACTAATGTTGATTTGACCGTCGTCTAGTTTTGGATGCAATATGCTTTTCTCGTCATTTGGTTATTCAATTACTTCAAATTTGTCTCTTTTTATCTAGGTACTGAGTTTAAGGTGATCTCAAAATTTTTTTTTGAGTTGTATTTAGCTTCTAAATGGTTAAAAAGTTCGTTCACCTTTATTATCTTTCCTTTAATTACCTCAAGTTTACAGTAAAGGTATCAATTGTCGGGCAACATCTTATATAATATTATTGTTATGACTTATGTATTGCCATCAATGTTAGGTTTGTACTATTGTCTCAAATTCAAAAACTTGTAATATTTCCAATTAATTTCTTTACAGAGGAGCTCTAATGGAGGAAATAGAATCTATGGTCCATCGTCATCCTGAAAAGCTTTCAGTGGGTATCATGCTCTATTTTTGTCCTAATTTATGTATCGGAAATATACATTACTCTTTTTAATCATCTTTAGTTTTAACAGATTGAAAAAATTTCAAGTAAGAATAAAGGGTATGAGACACAGATGTCTATAGTTACTTACTGCCGGAATCAGAAGGATTGTGATGACAGGGCAAAGCTTAGGGTCCTTCTCGTAAGCCTTGAGTACTGGATTTTTTTTTTCCATCATTTTTATCTGGAACACGTTTTGAAAATCTATTTTTGCTTTTTTGTGGAATAAGAAAAAATAGCGATAGATGTGTTCTATTTTCTAATCTTGCCTAAAATGTGGTGGTGATATGGGTGGTTTCTTAAGATGGAATAGTGTTTAAAAATTCTCAGATTGATTATTACTGGTGTTCTTGACAGATAATTCCTTGTATTCCAGAGTTTTGGTCAGCATGGTAGGGAGCTTATTACGACTGAGCTAGGGCTGAGGATCATTTCCATTCTAAGTGAAGAGGAGTTTTTACCCAATATGGATCGAGTTGCATTAAATAATACTCTTGATAAGCTTGTTGTAAAGGTGGTTATCTTTATTCTCTGTGTGCATCGCATGTAGCCAATTAAGGACATAATTTTGTATCCCAACTTTCGGACTTCAAGCACTACGTAATGATTATTTCTAAGTTATTTTAAGCTGTATCGGATTGCTCAATGACATTTCTTTTTGGTTCTTGTGAAAAGTTAGTGGCATTTCTTCTTTTCGGAGAGGCCTTGAGATCTAATATTCTCTTGCATTGTTTCTGCACACATCTAACAGGTTGTACCGATAGAAAATATAAATGGCCGCAAACTTGTTGAAGATGGGGAGCTTTGTGAGAGGAGAAATGGTATAATTGCTGAATTCACTGTAGTTGTTGTAAATACTGTAACAGTTTCAGTGTGAATGTGAAATTTTGAAACCTGAGATTTTGCAGGTAGAGGAGTTGATCTCAACAGGAACTGGAGTGTGGATTGGGGAAAAAAGGAGAAGGTATGTAAATAGTCACTTTCTTGTGAATAAGTATGCTTATCACAACAATGGGATTGTTTCCGTCAAACATGACACTTTATAAGCATATTTTTTCCCTTCCCCATTTTAAACTTATCAATATAAAGTTTGTGGTAAATTTATCAAAATAGTGTGTGCTTATTTTGTCATGTACTGCAATGTGCTAAGTTCTCTCTCAATCTCAGGATTATGATCCATATGAAGAAAATCCTGGGACTGCTCCGTTTAGCGAACCTGAGACACAAATTATGCGAAAACTAGCCGTCACATTTGAACCACATATATGGGTAAATGTGCACTCTGGTATGGAGGTACGTTTTGTCATTCCCTATATTCACACATTAGCTGTTTTCCATTCTCATCACTAGAACCACTTGTATGGATCAATGTGCACTTTATTGCATCAAGACGAGCCATTGCCTGCCATCTATTTTGTCTTTCAGATTATTTTGTAATTACACCTTTTTAGTTTAAACCTAGACTTTTATTTAAGTTAATGCATTTCATATAGTCATTGAATTACCTTATATTTACTAATGTTTGACTCGTATAACAACTTATTTTTCATCAATGTTTGAATTGCTAAAGGCTATTGTTAAAATGTTTTATTTCTTTTATGCCCTACTTTAAATTCAGTATATTCTCAGTGCCAACTATTTTTTTATGGATTTTTTATGTTGTTTAGGCTTTGTTTATGCCTTATGATCACAAAAATACAACTCCAGATGGAATACCCTCGCAAATTATGAAGTCGGTGCTTGAAGAGTTGAATCATTTCCACCTGAAAGACCATTGTTTAATTGGATCTGGTGGAGGCTCTGTTGGGTGTGTATTTATAAGATATTTAACAATTTTAGCATTCTTTATTCTTAAAGTTATATTATTTCCGTTTTCAGATTGAGCAAGTTTATTTCTATGAGAAGCAAAAACTTTTGAAACCATCGTGACCGCGATGCTCAGTGCATCTCCAGTGGACATAGCTCACTAGATAAATGAATATTAGTTATTTGGCGTAGTTAGGTCTTTTACACTATCTACTTCTTTTACACTATCTACTTCTCTGGCACCGAACTTGATGACTTATGTTTAATTTCAAGCTATTTTTTAATGCAAAGCTTGCCACCTTGTGTCTTACAAATTACATCTATTGAATAACTGAATCAAGGGTCATGGATTGTGTATTTTTACATTAAAGGTGTCAGACCGTCATGAAAAAAATGAAGAGTTATCTTCCTACCAGGTGCTGTAAGTTGCTTAACTGTATTTCAAAACGATTTTATGCTGGTCTTACTTGGCTCGGTCAAATTATATTTGACGAATGCTTTCATGATGAGCAGAATCGCCTAGTTCTTTTCATTTAGTTACAAGTATTCTTAGCTACTCATATTTTGTTCCAGAGCATGCTGATCCACACTATTGTCCAGTATAAAAAGCAGATCCATCTTTGGAAATGTATTCACTTATACCATCTGCTATTTTCACTTCTGCCATTGAAATCTTTGTCATTATGTACAGGTATCTTGCCCATGGTACGGCAACAGATTATATGTATGATATTGCCAGGGTACCCATGGCTTTTACCTTCGAGGTGTGTGAATGCGTTATTGTGAACTGTAATATACTCTCATCATGTTTTGGTACCTAAAGTCCTATGTGATAATCCCTCGGCAGATCTATGGAGATCTTAAAGCCTCGTCGAAAGACTGTTTCAGAATGTTCAATCCCGTTGATATCACCTCCTTCAATGTATGTAACACGAGATTCAAATTACGTTTTTTCTTGTTTTGAGTTTTCGTTGATATTCATGTAACAAACTTCATTTAATCCTCCATAATTCCTTGACTTGTATTTATCTTTTGGACTTCCAGAGAATTCTAAACGACTGGTCGGCTGCATTCTTCAAGATGTTCATCATAGGCGTGAATCAGATGGATGAACTTCAGTCTAAGGCAGTTGCCTCGAGTTTTGACCAGTGGGTATCAATAGACGACTATCTGAATGGATATCTAATGCAGAGGAAAAGCAGATATGGGAAAAAGCTCGAGGTGCTTGACCTCGGAATGCAGGAAATACGAACATATTTCAGGTTGTTCTTATTGTCTTCTGTGCTCCTGATGTTCATGTTTTGTTCAAGAATATCAAAGAGTACCCGTCCTATTGTTTCTGCTATATCTTTCTGACCACAAAACTATAGTTACATTCGATCAAGTTAGAATTTGCGATTTAAAAAGTTTTCATAGCGGGAGGATATTTTTGTTCACGTGTATATTATACATCTTTTTGAACTGATGTATTCCTTTTTTGTACATACGATTTTCAAAACAGCTGCTAATAATAGCAGAACCTGTCATTGGTATGCGCCCAGAAATCATTCATTGGTACGAAATTTGTTTGTGTTTTTTTTTAATTTGTTAGCATGTGCTTGACTGGATTGACATTTGAATTTTGTAATAACATGCAATTAAAAAAATAAAACGGATGTTATAATTATCATATCATTTTACAAAAAGATTAATATATACAGAAGATGACTAGTATTAAATAAATTAAGAGATTAACATATGTACAGAGATACATCGAAAGGTCAATTATTATTTTTAATTTATTGTCTTATATTTCAGGTAATTGGATACAGAAGGCATAAAAAAATTAGATTAGTATATCCAAATACTTTACAAAAAATGTGACAAGACAATTTAACGGGATTCTCACCAACAAAATCAATTTCAGACGTTTTATACCAAAAATATCCATTTTACTAATAAATCAAGACTACAATTTTTTCAGGAAAATAAATATCTATTTAATCTGACGATGTATCTGATTACAAGAACATATTTTTGTTAGTTCTCCTTTCAATTGAAAACTATGATAGTACATCATTTTACTTTAAAAAATCGCGCCTACTGTTATTATACATAAAATATACTAGCGGACAACGTACAAATATTGTGTTTGTAATATAATACATAAATATTATACGTGCATACATCTATCTGTTAGGATTATTGGGTTTTAATCATTAAAAGCCCAATATTATTATTAATTTTGTTAATGAGAACAAAATTATGGTAAGTTAATTATGAAAGGCAATTAGGCTAAATAAATCCCACATTAAGTAGGCACTTATGGTTTGTTTATATTGAGATACAAATCATTAGAGTGTAGTTAAGTAGAAAAGATGGGTGCCCCTCGCGCGCCGTCCGTCCGTCCGCTCGGCTCGGCTCGTCTCGACTGCCGCGCCGCTGCCGCGAAGGCAGTCCTATCTTTTTACTATTCGGATTTCTGAAATGACTTTTCATATGCCTGATTTTTCATATTCTGCTGAGTATTAAGTTTGAGACTTTTTACCTACCTGCATAATTGATGTCAGATTTAAGTGTGAGACTTAAATTCGAAATGAATATGATGTTAAGTGTTGAGACTTTTCATCTAACCCACTATGCATTGTCATTTAAGTTGTGGCCTTTGGTAGGCCTGCTGTTGCAGCTATATAAGCTGCTCCAGCCTCATTCTTTATCTCATCCCGAATTTGCATTTGCATATCATATCATCTTCTTGAGAGTACTACACACTTCTTAGTGTTCGAGTGAGTCTGTCTGGGTTTCTGCTTTAACCCATACAGAGGTGTTTGGGACGTTGTACCTTGGAACTCTCTTGTCCAGGAGGCCAGAAGTTGTAGGCGGGCAATTTAGAGTTTACGGGCACATGGTTTACTGTGGCCTCGTCCAACAACAAAGTTTCTGCCCAGTTTATTTAAACTGTTTGTTGTAAGTTTTTTACTTTTTCGAGCATTTTATTATAACAGAGTATTTGTGATCTTCTTATGCTTTGTCTATTTGTTTTAAGAAAACAGAACCAACAATCGTAAACTCTAAATCTTTTTGTTTGTTTTGTTCTGTTTTATCAAAACTCAGCTTTCATATTTACTTAAGATATTGTTCAAGAATTTTTCAAAGGTTTAAACCTACTGTTTCAAAACTGCTTTGATATTATTTGTGCTCTCCTATTTGTGTTCTGTTTTAGCTAATGGCTGACCAATTTACCCAACCACCTGCTGTGAATAATGAGATTTCGGTGATCAAAGCTAGCGGTACTGAGGCCTCAATGCCAATTCTGAGAAGTCCAATGCCGTTTTCTCAATTTGAGAAACCGGAAAAGTTCAAGGGTTCCAACTTTAAACGTTGGCAACAGAAGATGATGTTCTTCCTTACCACCTTGAACTTGACCAGGTTTCTGAAGGAGGAGAAACCTGTGGAGGACAAAGAGGATCCTCAATCTGCTGTGATAGTTGAGTCCTGGATGAGTGCCGACTACCTTTGTCGTAACTGCATACTGAATTCTCTTGACGATGCACTTTTTAATGTGTATTCCCCCAAGGAGACTGCTAAGAATCTTTGGGAATCGTTAGAGATAAAGTACAAAGTTGACGACGCAGGCGCAAAGAAATTTGTAGCCGGGCGATTCCATGACTATCGAATGGTAGATGGCAAGAGCGTTGTTGAGCAATGCGAAGAGCTGCAGCTGATATAACATGAACTTGCTGCCAAAGGTATGGGGCTAAATGATGCTCTCCAAGTGGCGATGATGATTGAAAAATTACCGCCATCTTGGAAGGACTTCAAGAGCTACCTAAAGCACAAGCGAAAGATGATGAGTCTAGAGGATCTTATCAGGAGGCTTCGCATCGAGCAAGACAATCGAAAAGTTGACAAGAAATCATTTGGAATGATTTCCAAGGCCAACGTGGTTGAAGTTGGGGACAACTCCCATGGGAATAAGCGCAAACGTACTTTTGAACCCAAGGGAGATACTCAGACAAAGAGGTTCACCGGTGACTATTATGTGTGTGGTAAGCCTAACCATAAGGCCAAGGACTGCACTCAACGTCAAAACAACTGCACTCAACGTCAAAACAATGACGGTAAGAGGAAGATAGTCCCTTACAAAGGCAAAGGCAAGAGGCCTGCACATGCCCACATTGCTGAGGACAATCTGAGCTCTGACATGGATGACATGCATCTGAGTGCTGTGGTATCGGAGGTGAATCTTGTTGGAGGGAACCCCAAGGAATGGTGGGTGGACACTGGGGCTACTCGCCACATTTGCGCCAACAAATGGATGTTTAAGACCTATCAACCGGTGAATGATGAGCACTGCTACATGGGAAATTCAGCAGTCTCAAAAGTTGAAGGCAAAGGGACGGTTGTGCTAAAATGACTTCCGGAAAAGAGTTGACTCTTACCGAGGTGCTCCACGTGCCAGAGATCCGAAAGAATCTCATCTCCGGAGCAGTGCTGAACAAGAAAGGCTTTCGGCTCGTGTTTGAGTCCGACAAAGTTATTCTGACCAAGGGTGGTATGTTCGTAGGCAAAGGCTACTTTGCCAATAACCTCTTCAAAATGAGTGTAATGACTTTAGCTCCTAAGGTTAAGTCTAATGTAGAGGTTGATGTTGATGTTAATGTAGCATATGAGGCTGGCACAAGCAAAAATAATGTAATGACTGTTGTCAATGTGGCTAATAAAACTTTAAAGTTTGATTATTCTTGTGAGTCTTTACATTTGTGGCATGGTAGATTAGGACATGTGAATTATAAGTCCTTACAAAGGCTAATGTCTCTTAATCTATTGCCTAAATTTAACATCAATCATAAACACAAGTGTGAGACTTGTGTAGATGCCAAATTAACCAAGTCATCATTCCACTCAATTGAGCGAAGCACCGAACCGTTAAACTTGATTCATACGGATGTATGCGATCTAAAGTATGTACAATCTAGAGGCGGTAAAAATTATTTCATAACATTTATCGATGATTGTACAAGATATTGTTATGTCTACTTAATGAGAAGTAAAGACGAAGCAATTGATATGTTCATTCACTATAAGAATGAAGTTGAGAATCAACTTGATAAAAAGATTAAAATTCTTCGAAGTGATCGAGGCGGTGAATATGAGTCACCATTTGCACAAATATGTGCTGAGAGTGGCATTATTCATCAAACCACTGCGCCTTATTCTCCCGAGCAAAATGGTATTGCTGAAAGGAAGAATAGAACGCTTAAGGAAATGATGAATGCAATGCTTATGAGTTCCGACTTACCTAGGAATTTGTGGGGAGAAGCTCTGCTTTCCGTCAACTATGTGCTAAACAGAGTACCACATAAAAAGTTGGATAAAACGCCTTATGAATTGTGGAAAGGTCGTGCACCTAGGTACAAGTTTTTAAGGGTTTGGGGCTGTCTAGCAAAGGTACCAATTCCTCCTCCTAAACGGACTAGGATAGGACCTAAGACAGTAGATTGTGTATTTATCGGATATGCGCAAGATAGTAGTGCCTATCGTTTTCTAGTGCATAAATCAGATAATGCAGAAATGTATGTAAATACTATCATTGAGGCTAGGGATGCTTCGTTCTTTGAGGAAATCTTTCCCCACAAAACTCCGACAATGCCTGAAACCAATGTTGAGAGAAATGTGGGGGATAGTGAATCTCAAGAGAATGTAGAATCGCCTAGACGAAGCAAAAGAGCGAGAAAAGAGAAATCTTTTGGCTCGGATTTTCTAACATATCTGTTGGAAAAAGATCCGACTACTTTCAAAGAAGCAATGTCTTCACAAGACTCTGATCTTTGGAAAGAAGCGGTGAACAGTGAGATAGAATCTATCTTACATAATCATACTTGGGAACTAGTGGATCTTCCTGCAGGTTGTAAACCACTAGGCCACAAGTGGATCTTCAAGAGGAAGATGAAAGCTGATGGTACTGTAGATAAGTACAAGGCTAGACTTGTAGTAAAAGGCTACAGACAAACTGAAGGTGTTGATTATTTCGACACATACGCTCCTGTATCCCGAAAAACGTCTATAAGGTTAATAATTGCATTTGCTGCATTATATAACTTAGAGATCCATCAAATGGATGTTAAAACGGCTTTTCTAAATGGAGAGTTAGAAGAGGAGGTTTACATGGAACAACCTGAAGGGTTTGTAGTTCCAGGTAAAGAAACGAAGGTGTGTAAACTTGTGAAATCCTTGTATGGATTGAAACAAGCACCTAAACAATGGCACGAAAAATTTGATAGCGTCATGCTTTCAAATGGGTTTAAAACAAACCAATGCGATAAGTGTGTCTACGTGAAAGGAGACAATACAAACTATGTAATAGTATGTCTATACGTAGATGACATGATAATTGTTGGTAATAACGATAACATCAAAATTACCAAGAAAATGTTGTCACGAAATTTTGTGATGAAAGACCTAGGTCTTGCAGATATGATTCTTGGAATGAAGATCACCAAACATGCAGATGGATATTTTCTCTCCCAGGGTCATTATGTCGAGAAGATACTTGACAAGTTTGACAAGGGAAATAATACCATCGCTAGAACACCTATGGAAGTGGTGTCAAATCTTTGCAAGAATCGCGGAGAAGGTGTGCAACAACTTGAGTACTCTAGAGTCATAGGCAGTCTAATGTACCTCATGGATTGCACTAGACCTGATATAGCTAATTCTGTCAATACATTGAGCAGATATATGAGTAATCCCAGTTATGAGCACTGGAAGGCAGTAGTTCGAGTTCTTAGATATCTAAGATATACTTCTAACTACGGACTACATTATACGAGATACCCAGCAGTAATTGAAGGGTATTCAGATGCGAATTGGATATCGGACTCCAAAAATATAAAATCTACGAGTGGATATATATTTATAATTGGCGGTGCTGCTATTTCATGGAAATCATGCAAACAGACATGCATTGCTAGATCAACTATGGAATCTGAGTTCATAGCTTTAGATCTTGCGGCAGAAGAAGCTGATTGGCTTCAGAGTTTCTTGGAGGATATCCCAATGTGGTCAAAACCAATGCCACCCATTAGTTTGCACTGTGATAGTCAGTCAGCTATGGGAAGAGCACATAACAATGTGTATAATGGGAAATCACGACACATTCGTCGGAGACATAAATCCGTGAGAAATTTACTAAAAACCGGTGTCATTTCTTTAGATTATGTGAAGTCTAAAGAAAACATTGTTGACCCATTTACGAAAGGTCTGACAAGAGACCGAGTAGAGGTTTCATCGAGGGGAATGGGGTTGAAGCCCATGAAATTGATTTCCAACCATGATGGCAACCCAACCTGAATTGTAAAATCCAATTTGCAGGTTCAATGGGAAAACCGAATTGTGGGGGGGATCGAACAAAGCACTCGGGAAATTGAGTTCCTTACCTATTCCTGTGATGAAAGAGTGATAGACCTGTACTTTGGGAAGGCTGAGCTCATGCTCTTAATGATTCTTCTATCTCGAGATGATAAAGTGGGGTATTACAGGATACTCATTAGGAGAAATCACCTATGTCGAATGTGAAGGGGCCGCTTCTATGAGATGACCTGAGGGCTAAATCTCTAGAGCATTCGATGAAACATCCAAGGCAGTCCAGGGCCAAAATGGACAATAACGAAAGAACCAATAATAGTGTGGAGATGAAGCTGTGTGAGTATTGTTGTCTTGTTATACATAAAACGTCGAACAGTTCAAGGCATCGCGTCCACTGGTTGACAAGTATATCCGATGATACTTTACTAAGGAAGGTTCAAGGTTAATCACCACCTATCCTGATGCAGTGGATTCTCAAAGTACTCTCAAATCTTCATCTAGGTGCATTGTGTAATTTTTTCGCCATATTGCATTCATGTGGGGGATTGTTAGGATTATTGGGTTTTAATCATTAAAAGCCCAATATTATTATTAATTTTGTTAATGAGAACAAAATTATGGTAAGTTAATTATGAAAGGCAATTAGGCTAAAGAAATCCCACATTGAGTAATTGAGGCACTTATGGTTTGTTTACATTGAGATACAAATCATTAGAGTGTAGTTAAGTAGAAAAGATGGGTGCCCCTCGCGCGCCGTCCGTCCGTCCGCTCGGCTCGGCTCGTCTCGCCTCGCCACGCCACGCCACGCCACGCCTCGCCTCGCCTCGCCTCGTCGCGTCGCGCGTGTCGCTGCCGCGAAGGCAGCCCTATCTTTTTACTACTCGGATTTCTGAAATTACTTGTCATATGCCTGATTTTTCATATTCTGCTGAGTATTAAGTTTGAGATTTTTTACCTACCTGCAGAATTGATGTCAGATTTAAGTGTGAGACTTAAATCCGAAATGAATATGATGTTAAGTGTTGAGACTTTTCATCTAACCCACTATGCATTGTCATTTAAGTTGTGGCCTTTGGTAGGCCTGCTGTTGCAGCTATATAAGCTGCTCCAGCCTCATTCTTTATCTCATCCCGAATTTGCATTTGCATATCATATCATCTTCTTGAGAGTACTACACACTTCTTAGTGTTCGAGTGAGTCTGTCTGGGTTCTGCTTCAACCCCTACAGAGGTGTTTGGGACGTTGTACCTTGGAACTCTCTTGTCCAGGAGGCCAGAAGTTGTAGGCGGACAATTTAGAGTTTACGGGCACACGGTTTACTGTGGCCTCGTCCAACAACAAAGTTTCTGCCCAGTTTATTTAAACTGTTTGTTGTAAGTTTTTTACTGTTTCGAGCATTTTATTATAACAGAGTATTTGTGATCTTCTTATGCTTTGTCTATTTGTTTTAAGAAAACAGAACCAACACTATCAACTACCACTCTTCACCCTCATTAACATATGCAAAAGTTAAAAATAAATATGAATGTTAAAAAACCACATCAAACCAACATATGATAGTTGAGTGGATCATATAGTCCATTTACATGTTAGCATATATTTCGTGATGACCCAAATTCTTGTCATCATTCAATCACATTCAACCCCTATCAAATGTCACCATTCTATCACATTCAATGCAAGTTAATGACATTTAGTGCATTGTTCAAATTATGTCATTAAAGGGCCAAAATTTAGAATTGATCAATCAATTCTCTTACAATAAACACTCAAAATCCTCTATTTATTTGCCATTGAATAGTCACATTCAAGTTTCTTGCTCCAAATAATGTTAGTCATTCAATGTCCATGCCCAAATCTTGTCATTAGTCATTCAATGACATTACTCAAAATATGACACAAAATGCAAAAAATTAGGAATCTCCATTATCACTCCTAATTTAAAAACACAGAAATCCCACCAAAGAAATAGCTATTCTTCCACACAAAAAAAAAACGACACTTTTGAAATCCTCGCACACACACAAAAGTTTACTTTAATGCAAGGGAGGTTAGTTTATGTGATATCTTTCAACCAAGGATCCATTACACCATTACACCAAGCTCGTATATTCAAGCACGGTTATTGGGTTTTTGCTACAAATGTCATTCGTTTTTGAAACTCTATATATGTGTTAACATTTCTGTTGAACATTAAATATGAGAAATATTTTAGATCTAACAAGTATGTGACAAGATCATGAACGAAAAGACATTGTGGGGGGAAATTGCTACGAGTGTAGGAGCCACCTCTTGAATCAACGAGCAAAGTGCTACGTGTACATGGGTCACATTTTGAACCTGCGGGGCAAAGTGCCACGTACACGGGAGCCATCCTTGAATCAGTCGAGCAAAGTGTTATGCACACGGGAGCCGCCTCTTGAACCCAACAAGTCGTTATGTGATTATGTGTAAGATATGTCTATGTGAAAGTAAGGGCTTCGCGGGGCAAAGTGCTACGTGTGTAGGAGCCACATCTTGAATCGGTGGGGCAAAGTGCTACGTAGTGGGGGCCACCTCTTGAACATGCGGGGCAAAGTATCACACGTATGAGAGCCACCTATTGAACCTTAAGAGCAAAGTGCTATATACACGGGAGCCACCGCTTGAACCCATAGAAGCCACATGTGATATGTGTTACGTGTTTATGTGATGTGTTTCTGAAAAGGGCTCTAGTGTGAGCAAATCTTAGTATATATATATAAGTTTTTAAGTGTTTTGATAAAGAATTGTTTAAAAGTTTTATGTGCGTATATGTATATGTTTTACCATGTTCGACTGGTCCCCCGCTTGCTGAGTGCTTTTCCAAACACTCACCCCTAGGGATGGCAATGAGACGGGTCCAAACCCGGACCCGCATTGAACCCGCCCCGCCGGGGTGGGTCTGGACCCGCTTCAACCGGGTTTGGAAGCGGGGCGGGTCCTGGGATTGGCCGAACCCGCCCCCGCTATACATTTTTAATTTTTTTAAAAAAAATATGATATTGATTATACAATTTACTTCTTTGATTGAACAATAAAGTGTCTTTATTTAATTTTATATCAAAATTCATGTGTTCATGTTAAAAAAGTTGGACATTTTGAAGGAAATAAGAGCAAATTAATAAATATTTAGTAGTTTAAAGATAGTTTTACAATGTTTATTATAAATATTTACTAGAGAAAACATGAAATTTAATCACAAAACTCAACTTTTGTGTTTCAAAATTGATTTCTAGCTAATTTTTTTAATAAAAAAAAAAAAAATTGGAACCGGGGCGGGGCTGGTAAACCCGCCGGGTTCGCGGTCTAAGCGGGGCGGGGCGGGTCTGGGTTTTATGTGTAGCGGGGCGGGTCATGGGATTGGCCAAACCCGTCCCATACCCGATCCGTTGCCATTCCTACTCACCCCTTTCATCCCCTCTTAGATAAGAACGAGAAAGAGATCGATGCAGAAAGAAGAGACACGAGAATACTTTTGGGGTTGATGATCTAACTAAGAACTCTCAAGACTTTTATTCATTAGATTATGCTTCCGCAACTCTAGAGAAGATTGTACTTCATTGTTCAAATGTAATGGAGATTATTATTTTCATAGAATAAATAGACTGTTTTATCTTATATCTGTACACGAGAGTTGTTGATTTCGAACTAATTTTTGGGTATCAACGCCAATGCCATGCACTTCGTCTCGGGGCGTGACAGATATAAGATTTTTTTTTTGTGTACGATAAATATTAATATTTTTATTTGTTTGAATAATACTTTATTTTATTTAACTTTTTTGAAAAATAAAATAAAATATTAACTAAAGAATAGCCAATTTGGCAATTATAACAAAATGCAGAAATAACAGTAACTATAAAATCCACAGAAAACTAAAATATAAAATCAGTGTACCAACAAAACAACAAATGCCTCCGTCGAGCGAAAGCGGGACTACCAGGTGGAAAGAGGAAGTGAATCACGGCAAGAGCATATGACTGAGACCAGAAAAGGCATGTCCTCTCAAACCATGAAGCTCAGAGTAAGGACAAAGTAAGAGACATTCCTTCCAATACAAGTGAATGTACAAAGGGGAATAGACGAAGATTATAAACGAATAAAGAGATGACAACACTCAAGCCCTCACATCCAATTACGACCAGTCATACTACTAGATGGTACACGAAACCGGCAAGATGTGTATTTTAAATTTTTCTGGATTTTAGGAGTGACTTTTTTTAGGGGCTTTTTAGTAATGAATTTATTATTAAGACCCTAAGGTACCCTAACGGATAAAAAATAACTTTTATTCCTCCCTTTTGTTTATAACATAATAAAGATATTCTCAGATAAATTTTTCTCCAGATGTTAACTAGGTTAAATCTTTGAGGTTGGTGTTGGGATTTGCTTTCCCAGTGGGTTATAATAAAGATATCCTCAGATAAATTATCCTACAATAAACACTCAAAATCCTATATTTATTTTGCCCATTGAATTGGCATATTCTAGTATCTTGCCCCAAATCATGTTAGCCAATCAATGACCTTGCCTGATATTGTCATTAGTCATTCAATGACATTACTCAAACACGACACTAAATGCAAAAGTCTAGCAATCTCCATTATTACTCCTAATTTAAAAACACCTCAAATCACACAAACAATAGAGCTATTCTTCCAAAAAAAACAATACCTTTGAAATCCTCACCCACACACACACACAAAGTTTCGAATACTTCAATGCAATGGAGGATAAATTTTGTGCTATCTTTCACCCAATGATCCATTACACCACACTCGTATATTCAAGTATGGTAAGTGGGTTTTTGCACAAATGTCATTTCGTTTTTGAAACTCTATATATGTGTTAAAATTTTGGTTGAACATGAATTATGAGAAATGATTTAGATCTAACAAGTATGTGACATGATTATGAACGAAAGGACTTTGAGGGGCAAAGTGCTACGGATGTAGGAGTACCTCTTGAATCCAATAAGCAAAGTGCTATGTTTACAAGGGTCACCTCTTGAACTTGCCGGGCAAAGTGTCATGCACACGGGAGCCACCTCTTGAATCCAATAAGTCGCTATGTGATTATGTGTAAGATATGTCTATGTGAAAGTAAGGGCTTCGCGGGGCAAAGTGCTACGTGTGTAAGAGCCACCTCTTGAATCGACGTGGCAAAATGCTACGTAATGGGGGCCATCTCTTGAACCTGCGGGGCAACGTGTCACACTTACCGGAGCCACCTCTTGAACAACAAAGTACTACTTATACGGGAGCCACAGCTTGAACCCATAGAAGCCACATGTGATATGTGTTACATGTTTATGTGATGTGTTTCCGAAAAAGGCTCTAGTGTGAGCAAAAATCTCAACATATGTATAAGTTTTTAAGTGTTTTGATAAAGAATTGTTTTAAAATGTTATGTGCATATATGTTTTACCATGTTCGACTGGTCCCCCGCTTGCTGAGTGCCCCCAAACACTCACCCCTTTCATACCCTCATAGATAAGTACGAGAAATAGATCGATGCAGGAAGAAGAGACACGAGAATACTTTTGGGATTGATGATTCTGAAGACTTTTCTTCATTTGATTACGCTTCAGCAACTCTGTAAGATGATTGTATTTCATTGTTCAAATGCAATGAAGATTATTATTTTCATTGAATAAATAGATTGTTTTATCTTATATTTGTACACGAAACTTTTTGATTTCGAACTAATTTTTGGGATCAATGCCAATGTCATGCGCTCCGATCTTGGGGCGTGACATATTTAAGATTTTTTTTTGTGTACGATAAATATTAATATTTTTATTTGTTTGAATAATACTTTATTTTATTTAACTTTTTTGAACAAAAAAAGAAAATATTAACTACAAAATAGCCAATTTGACAATTACAACAAAATGCAGAAATACCAACAACTATAAAATCCATAGAAAACTAAAATATAAAACCAGTGTACCAACAAAACACAAATGCCTCCGTCGAGAGAAAGCGGGACTACCAGGTGGAAAGAAAAAGTGAATCACGACAAGAGCATATGACTGAGATCAGAAAAGAGCATGTCCTCTCAAATAATGAAGCTCAGAGTACGGACAAATAAGAGACATTCCTTCTAATACAAGTGAAGGTACAAAGGGGGATAGACGAAGAATATAAATGGGAAAGAGAAGACAACACGCAAGCCCTCGCATCCAAAACTCTTACGAACATCCATACCATTAGATGGCGCACAAAACCGACATGATGTGTATTTTAAATTTTTCTGGATTTTAGGAGTGACGTGTTTTAGGGATTTTTTAGTAAAGAATTTACTATTAAGACCCTAACGATTAAAAATAACTTTTATTCCTCCCTTTTGTTTATAACATAATAAAGATATTCTCAGATAATTTTTCTCCAGATGTTAACTGGTTAAAGCTTTGAGGTTGGTGTTGGGATTTGCATTCCCAATGGGTTATAATATATTTTTAACAATTTAATCCTTAATAATCCATGCAAATTCAACCTCAATGAATATAATAATACATGCATGTTTACCGACATGGAATAAGAAATAAAATAAATAAAAAATAAGAAAAAAGACAAAAGTAAAAGATTCTTTCATTTCAAAAATAAGAAAGAAGACAAAAGTAAAAGATTCTTTCATTGTCAGTGATTCAAGTCAAAAATTAAAAAAGGAAAAACAAGAGTAAAATACATGTACGGATTCAATTTGATTAATATTTATAAATTCGTGTAATTGATTTAAAATATTGATATTTTAGTTTATCTACTTTTATTTAAAATTATAATATTTTAGTATTGACTTAATATATAAATTAGTTCAAATCAGATACATATAATCTATATTATATAAGGTGTGAGGGCTTTATACCAATATTTAATTACATTTACATATAATATTATTATCACACATGCCATCTATCTGCTCACCGATTTACGTTATGTTATTCACAGTCTTGTAAATAACCATCACACTTACCTTCACATTACCATATATCCCAACAAATCTAAAATATTATCATATCACATGATATCTATGTATTCACCGATTTACATTATGTTATTCATAATCTTACAAATAACGATCACATCTACCATTCACATTAACATATATCCAAACAAATCTAAAATATTATCATCACACATGACATCTTTGTATTAACCAATTTACGTTATGTTATTCGTAATCTCACAAATAACCATCACACCTACGATTCACATTAATATATTACCCTAAAAAGTTTATTAAATAAAAAAATTAAATATAAAAATATCTTATATTTATTTCATTATTTAAATTTAAAAAAAATTAAAATAAAAATAAAAATTAAACTTTACAATTATCAGGTCATTTTAAAAAATATATATATTCACTATGAACAAGAATTCCACATCCCTATCTAATCCCAAACAAAGAAAGCCCTGTCATCCATTTTTGCGATTGAATCTTCATTGGTGAAATAATTCCTCAAAATCTCACCTGAGATGCCTGCTGTAACTTTCCAATTGTCGTTGTAAATAGCTAATCACCATTACAGCTCCTAAATCCTTTGCCCCTTTCTTTTTTTTGCAAAAGAATCAAATTCCAAACATTCCCACCCCGAATTGAGTTAAAAAATCAATATTGTTCCTTCCATTTCCCCCTAAATCACGACATTTCTCCCCTTTTTTGTGGTATTCTTGGTTCCGCCGCCGGACGTCGTCCGCCGTTATACATGGCCATTCCTCGGCGGCGCCACCAGTTCCGTCGCCGCATGATCCCGGTTATTTCCGCCATTTCCGCTGCTCTTCTCCTATTTGGTTTCCTCTCTTTCCTCACTCCATCTCCTACCGGCGATGATCACATACGCCGCACGATGGTATCGATATTTTTCTGGAAAGGATCGTGTTTATTGATTTGATAATGCTTTTATTGAATTGGTGGTCATTTATTTGCTGTTTTAGATGGATGATGAGATTGTTGATGAAAATGAAGCCGCGCCGGAGTTTCGTGTCCCGGTAGGAGTTTAATTTGTGTGCGTTAAAATATGAATTGGATCCAAGTTTTTGCACTGAATGTGATTTGTATTGGGTAATGAGATTTAGAACAATGGAGGAGTGCATGATCGTGATCTTTGGAGCTCGAAGAATGCGAGATTTTATCATGGGTGCAGCAGTGCCAGCATTAAGTTTGCAAGTGTGTAACTTCGTTCAGCATTTTAATTTTAGTTGACTTAGTGTTGATATGTTGGTGTTGTTTATTGATCTAGTTTTTCTTTCTGATTCTTGCGATTCAGTTGCTATTTTTGCTGAACTTTGCTTGAATATCATGGTTTATATCACAGAAGCTGCTGCTGTTACAAAACCCAATCGTTACCTGGCAATTGCGACAAGTGGTGGCCTAAACCAGCAAAGAACCGGGGTATCAATCGCATGAATTCGCATTTTTTTTTTTGGTCATGGATTGTTTTGTGATTTCTTTGTAATAAATGATCAACCCTTTCTGAAGAAGGTGTTGTTATTTTTATCTTTTTCTTATGTCATTTGTTAATTGAAGAGAAATCTTAGGAATTTTGTGTTGAATTGGAACTCAAGTACTTGGTGTATTGTTATTGATACTTTTGATTCAAAATGTATGAATCATAATCTCGTTGTCATCAATTGACCTTGATACTTGTGAGGAAAAGAATTATCCCGAAACCATTTATTGGTGACAATGACTCCACCTACTAAAACTCACATTCCATGAATGCAGGAACTTGTTGACTTGTGGTTGGATATATGTTGTCTATTTGTTTGGTATTTGTGATTGTGTGTCCTTTTAGCAATACCTCCTGTGCCAAACTGAGAAAATAAGTTTACGTACAGCATTGAATATGATAGTTATTTTTGTGATGTAGAGAATATAAACCACATTTGCTCTCTCTTAACTTACAATTTTATAATTTAATAACTAAAACATAAGTTTATGTTATGCCTGGCCCCTCTGTCATTATTTAATGGTTAATCACTTGTTGGATTTGGAGCTTACCTTTAGTTTCTGCAGTTTGTCCTTATTGTGTATTCTTTGCAGATAACTGATGCTGTTGTTGCTGCTCGGATCTTGAACGCTACTCTCATTGTCCCAAAATTGGACAAAAAGTCCTTCTGGAAGGACGATAGGTATTTCCTTTTAAAGTACATTTTAGAAGCTCTTACACTTTGGTTGCTTCCTTCTAGGCTTTCAATGCTAGTCTCTTATGCAGCAACTTTTCAGAGATCTTCAATGTTGATTTGTTTATATCATATCTAGCAAAAGATGTTCAAATCATAAAAGAGCTCCCAAGAAGAAGGCATATGCAGAATCCATATACAATGCGTGTTCCAAGAAAATGCAATGAGCGTTGCTATATCAATCGTTTATTACCAGTACTTGTGAAGAAACATGTGAGTTGCTAGTTGCTACTACTTAAAATGTTATCCTTACATTTTATACCTTTTTTCTACGTTATACTTCTGTCAACTAATGGAGACAACAAAAATGATTTGTTGAGAGCTCAAGTATCATTTCAGCCAACAGTGCCAGTTTTCTTCCTTTGATGCTATGGTCCGATTGATAGGAAGCACGTGTCTTTCATACGTAGCGATACATGATTGTGTTTTTCCAGATTTGGCACATAGGGATATAAATTTGTCCGAAGACGAACACCTGCCCTTTCTGGCATGTCTTATGATGGCAATTGGGATACATGTAATATATGACCTACAGGACTGGAAGTTATATCAATTTCTACATACTTCGACTAGCCCTAGTTCTGCAAATAATGATTTACTGAAATCCTCGTGATAAATTGTGGCTGCTTTTCGGCTGTGTTTAGCCCCTTGTTTGTTGAAGCCAGTGATGAATTATGTAATTCTCCACTTTTTCTAGATTGCTGTTGCCCAGAAAACTAATAAATGGAATTATTATCGTTACAGGCTGTCCAGTTGACCAAATATGACTATCGACTTTCAAATAAGTTGGACGTGGATCTACAAAAGCTTAGGTGCAGAGTCAATTATCATGCTCTGAAGTTCACAGACCCCATTCTTGAAATGGGTGCTAAATTGGTGCAGAGAATGAGGCTGAGGAGCAAGCATTATGTTTCCCTTCACCTAAGGTGCGTGAATAATGTATGGGTGATATATATATATATATATATATATATATATACTAGTTAATTTGGCACCGCGCCAGTGAGCTTATAACCTGGTATATATATCCAACAAAGCGTCCGACACAAGTTCAACAGACAGTTCTAGAGAATAAAAAGATGGTTCATACGCATCGAACATACATAATCGTATGTATATAAAATCAAATAGGTTGGAGTAAACAGAAGTCTTCCCCAACAGTACACCATAGCAATAGTTGGCATATGATATCCTTGTAGGGCCCAATAGACTCTCTAAACAAAAGTCATCTACGAAAGTGCAGTAGTAGATAACATCGATCACAATAAAAGTAAATCTCAACGAGCTCAAAAAAACCAATCAAAAGTTGTTCGCAAGAGTTTTCAAAATGACGATGGCTCATTTCATAATGCAGATATGTGTTCGGTTTCTCATAGCAGTAGCGAGCATTGCATAAGAAGAATTATAGTTTATATTTATTGTTGTAGTTGCATTGTTATTTTAGGATATTGCTCTTATTACTTGCTATGGCCTCAAGATTAATGAATCATCTTACTTTTATAATTATTTATATACTTTCTGACAAATAATGAATGTAAATGTGACGTCCCAAATTATTATCAAACAAGTAATATATAATTATCATAATTTAATTTTTTTAATTTTTTTGATATAATCTCCTTATACATGAAGGGAAAATTTGATGTCAAACACCATAACAAAGGTAATCAAGAACAATCACATATTAGCAACGGGTCGTAGGTAAGCCAACACTCAAAATGTATACAAACAAGCAAAACTGACGACCTATAATCCACCAAAAATTCATCATGCCGAATATTTTAAAAAAAAATATTATTAAGGTTTGCCACAACGAAAACTTATTTTTAACTCTTTCTTTTTTAAATAAGTTCATATAAAAATTTATTATTAAAGTTTGCCACGAGAAAAATCTATTTTGAACTATCTGTTTTTTTTAATTCATACTTGACAAAATCAACAAGTTTTTTTCTAAAAAAAAAAAAAAGATAACATTTTAAATTATAAAAATTGAGATAAGATGGATGCACTGTTGGGTCAAGGGTTTTGATATAATCTCCTTATATATTAAGGGAATATTTGATGGCAAACATCAGAACAAAGGTAAATAGGTAATACCACATATTAGTAATGAGTCGTAGGTAAGAAAAAAAATCAAAATGTACATAAACAAGCAAAATCGACGATATGTGATCTACCAGAAATTCATCATACCGAATATTTTATAAAAAATACAAAATAAAAGAAAAAATAAAAGAAAAAGGAAATAAAAAAATTTTAAAATAAAAAAATAAAAAAGTGACGTAATGGTTACTGTTCATGGGAACAGTAACCATTACGCCGCTTATTATATGGTTAAATATATATATATATATATTTTTTTTGGTCAGGCAAAATAATTTTATTAAAAGAGTATAAGAAGTATAAAAAATTACAATCTAAAACATAACAAAATATCTCCAAACTTTTAAGCTAAAATACAAACAATCGGTTCCTAATCCAATCCGAAAAAGTGTGCGAAAAATTTCTTATGTTTTTATTTTTAATCCAAAACCAACTCGTGAATTTAATCAAATCCAGCCCATTGTCTCCTTTACAATATATTCCTTTACTTTCCTTTCATATCTTTCATCAGCATGGTGTTTTGAATACCTAGAATATAATATGCTTCTTTAGATACCTCATCCACTCTTTTTTGTACTATTACAAAATATCTATTGAGTTGGTTTTCTACTTTACATTTAGTTTGGAATTTTGATTAAAGGCTGAAGAGCCAATCAATTTATTCTGATATGGCAAGTTAGGATGAGTGATTATTTTATATGCGAGTGGCTTATCTTTTACAGGTTTGAACCTGATATGCTTGCATTCTCAGGATGTTATTATGGTGGAGGAGACAAAGAAAGAAAGCAATTGGGTAAAATACGGCGGAGGTGGAAAACTTTGCATGTAAGTTTTCATATTTCAGCATATCAAGTTAATTTTTTAAGGACATATTTTCACCTCACCCTCACCCTCACCCTCACCCTCGAAGTCTTGAGGGTTTACCATTTAATTCCTCAACTCTAAAGTATGCCATTTACTCTCTTAAACCTTGAAGTGTATGCCAACTTGCAAATTTTCATTTAAATCTGGAAACCAACTACAGAAGGAATGAACAGTTTTTTTTGTAGAGCTAGCTTAATGCATTATAAAATTATCAAAGAATACATGAAAATGCATGGTGGTAAAGGGCAATACCAAAAAATACTTAGAATACACATTTACCCCACCTAAAAAAAAAAACCCATCCCCTATAACTTCTTTATCAACATTAGATTGGTTTTAGATTTGACTGAAAAGGTGCAAAATGGGTTCCCATTTCAAATTTCAGAGAGGAACAAGGTGCGCTAGAGAGTTATATACAACAAGTACTAAGCTTTTAATCCCAATAGATTTGGGGTAGGCTTGCACTAGAGAGATATATGGTTTAATATATTTGACAGTCTGTGGGTGGAAATATTACTGGCCTTTTGTACATCTGAATGAGGATGACACAACAATGAGAGACAGTGGAATAACAATAATTGGTTGGTAATTCACTTTCAAAACCAGATATTTTCATTTTCTTTTTCCTGGTGGGGAGTTGGTGGAGGTGGCTCTATGATTTGACTATTCTGAAATGTACTATTTGCATGATGTTCATGTATGGAGAGTTCTCGTCGGGATATGTTCAGTTAGATTTTTAACTTGAAGGATGTATTGGAGATGTTCTATGCCAATTGAAGTGAGTAATGTAATGAGTGGCTAGCACATTTTTACTGAGTTTGTGTCCTTATATGTCCGCGAAGGATCAAATTCCTTTTCTACTTTCGAGTGGATTTTTAATGGCCAATATGAATAAAAAATGAGTATGGCGGATTAATTTGCAGATTAGTGATCCAGAGAGGGGGAGACGGCAAGGGAAATGCCCCCTTACTCCCGAGGAAGTTGGTCTTGTGCTAAGAGCCCTTGGTTATGACAGAGATACACATATTTATGTAGCGTCTGGAGAAGTATTTGGTGGGGAACAGACATTGGCCCCCTTAAGGCACTTTTCCCCAATTTCTATTCAAAAGATACCATAGCAACGAAGGAAGAGTTGCAACCTTTTTATCCATTTTCCTCTCGAATGGCTGCACTTGATTTTATAGTTTGCGATGAAAGTGATGTGTTTGTTACAAATAACAATGGAAACATGGCCAAGATTTTAGCAGGGCGAAGGTTTTTTTTTTTTTTTCCTTTCCCTCTTTTTTTTGTCGCTTCATTTTTCTGAAGCTCTTGATTATCCGCAACTCCAGATTCTAATGCATTAATAGCTCTCCCTTGCAGGAGATATTTTGGACACAAACCTACAATTCGTCCAAATGCTAAGAAACTGTACAGACTGTTCTTGAACCGAAATAACATGACCTGGGAAGAATTTGCCTCAAAAACTCGTTTGTACCAGAGGGGTTTCATGGGAGAGCCAAAGGTGAGGCCAGGGAGAGGTGTTTTTCATGAAAACCCGTCTTCCTGCATTTGTGAAGACTCTGAAGCCAAAAAGATCATGGATCCGATCCCAAAACATAAGAAAGATACAGATGTAGCAGTTGAAGATCAGAACCCTGATGATGAACCAGAATGGTCTGATCCTGAAGATGAAGATGATCAAATGAATCAGCAGGGAGAGTTTCCGCAAAATGAAACTTCCTTGGACTATGACACCGCACCCGACGAGCCTAGTTTGGAGGAGTTGCTTTCTGATTGAATAAGAAACTTGCGGTCATCATCGGTGTATATAACCTTTCCTGTTCAATCAATATGCTGCTTCAGGTGAGTACTCAATTCATGGTCACGAGATCTCTTGTTCATCCAGGGACGTTGCAAGGGCTGAAAATAATATGCTGTATGGGCAGCGGACTGTTTTTTTTTCTTAAATCGGGAGTGGGTATACAAACACTAGAACAGGGAACATTGCTTTGCCAAATAACCCGGCAACAAATTTGAGGAATTTTTCTTATTTAGATCACTAATTCGAGACCTGTATATAATTGGTGACTTTTTTTAACATTCTGTACATAATTGTTGTATCATCACACTTAGTATCATCACACTTAAGGGAGGGCAAGGAAATGGATGGCTTTGGGGATTATGTACATTTTTATCTTGCATATTATCTTACTATATTATAATGTCTAAGCCTCCTAAAACTAACTACCTTGGTATGTCAAATTTGAATTTACCAAACTACCCCCTCCAAAGGTTACTATATTATAATGCCTAAGCTCCATATATTAACTTCCTTGGTATGCCAAATTTGAATTTACCAAATTACCCCTTCAAAATGTCCAAAAAATGCATTATGAATGATGCGGAGGGACAATATTGTGACAAATATTCCTTATATATTACGTTACACATGCAACTTGTGCGTCGTCTGCTAGTATATATAATGTGTGGGTGTGTTTGTGGTATGACCTAAAATTACACGCCAGTTTACAAAAAAGGAAAATTTTGGACCGGTATCAAAACATAAAAGTTTTTTCGGCCCAGTCCACCAAATTATTTGCCTTTCATTTAAGTCCGATTGAGCGCAAAATTACTAAATTACCCTCGTCTTCTTCCTTTACATTCAACGTCGAAAACTTTCTGCATATTTAAAATCATCGCGCCTCTTCTTCTTTTTCAACGCTAAAAAATTTTCCAGTCATTCCTCCAACATTTTCATCGAAATCGTTCAAAGAATCCTATAAGTTTTCAAAAATTTCATCGAAATCGTACAAGTAAATTACTGTAATTTTGTCAAACCTTCTGAGGCGAAAACCTAAAAATGGCTCCAAAATCAAAGAAGATTCCTCAAATCAAACCACCAACAAACATCAAGGGAAAGAAAAAGGTGCTCCAAAATCTGGTAATCATTAATCTAGGGTTTCCACATATTAAACTATTTGTTTGCTACTGAATTTGAATGAGATATTTTTTCTTCTCGTAATTGATATTTTTTCACAGGACGTGGACAGTAAAACGTAATCCCGAATATCAAGGCCTGATTGTGGTACCTTCTTGTTACTTATTTGTCTCCACACCCTCCACCTCGTTCTCTTTATGCACGTGGAAATTTGTTCACTCTTGAAGAGTCGTTCACACCCATTGAGATATTCTTCCGAACCCTCTCTGCTGTACAGATATGTTCAGACAGTTCAATGATCAAAACTAGATTTGACGAAGTTTTATCGCCATCGTTGTGTTACATATTTAACCAAATCATTTCATCTTACGAAACTGGGTTCCAGATCACGTGTGAGCATCCTTTCTATATACTGATATTTTACTGATGATGACAACCCTTTTGTTGAGTGCTGGAACTGACTCGACCGTCAGTTTGTGGTTTGCCTCTCCTCCAAGCAGGATGATTTATCATCAGAGATGCCTGTGATCTATTTTATAAAAACTTGTTTCTGTAACATCACTTCTTAATGTTGCTCATAGATAATTTCATTTTCTGGTAGCCTGGTGAGCTCAATTCATACAGTGAGTATTGAAGACAGTGTTTATGGTAACTTTGCAACCTTGATTTGCTTTTGGCTTTAGTTCCTAATCTACATAACTGCTCACCTTAATTCAGGTCTTGCTTGGAGTTCTCCAGAGCCATGAATAGTTGCGTCTATTTCCTAGATTACCTGTGAAGTTTTATCTATGTTTTTTACAATTTTCACCACATCAGTTTCTTCTTGAATGGAGTTGCTGAAATTTTGTTATCTTCGTGCAGGTGGTCGTTGTAAAAACCCGGTTTTTCAGCTAAGTCAAACACTAAAATTTTAGTCACACAAACTACTAAAAGTTAAATCACTAACTTAATATTAAGATAATCTAGACTTTGTATTATAGATAATATCGTGTTTATAATATTCAATCTTGTAGACTTTGAAAACAATTAAAAATGTGTAGATAATTAAGAATACTAATAAAAATAATAATAATTGATATGATCAAATTATTAGCCAATAAAACATTTGAAGAGATAAATACAATTTGATTTAATCTTGTAGGATTGTAGCTAAACCAATGACTAGCTATTTAAACAACTAGAGTTTTGATCAAACTATAATTAGAGTTATTTAAACCAAGCCAACAACTTAAGTTGTTTAATCAAGTCAAATATTGAGTAGAGATAATATTAAAAGATAAAAGATAATATTTAGTTTTTATGATTTAATATTATAGAGTTTTAAATCAATAACTTAGTGTTGAGATAATATCGAATTATATTATATCAGTATTATAGATTGTAAAACACTTGTTTAAACTAATAATTAGATAATATTTGTAGATGATTGAATATGTTATTGAAGATAACAATGAGTTATTAAATAACTAGGAATTTGGTTATTGTTATATATTAGCCAACCAAAACTTAATAAATAGCCAAGAACAATAGTATTTCCCTCACTTTTATTCAAACCACTTTTGAGAGTTCCATCATTGTTTTCATCACAATTCCATCATTTTTTAACAATAATTCTAGCAACAAAATTTGAGAATTTCAGCAGCAAGGTTCGAAAATTATAGCATCCAAATTCTGAAAAGTTCCACCCAATAAACACACAATTTCGAATCACACATACACACGCACACATAGTGAGATTTTCGAGAATTATTCAAGCCAAGGATGGAAGGATTTCATCGTGTTTTCGCACCCTAAATCGTTCAAGCACGTCTATAATCGAGAGGTAAGTGGGATTTGTTATATATATTCGTTTCAATTTTGAAAAGCATATGTATGTTTTGAAATGTCAATCGAATTCATGATGTATTTTAAAACTACAATGTTCTGAGAACAAATTTTTATCATCGAGAAATAAGGGCTATACGGAGCAAAGTGCTACGTATGATGGGAGCCACCTCTTGAGTCCAAAGGGCAAAGTGCTACGTTTATGGGGGCCACCTCTTGAGCCTGCGGGGCAAAGTGCAACGTGCATGGGAGTCATCTCTTGAGCCGGCGGAGCAAAGTGCTACATATACGCGAGCCACCACTTGAGTCTATGCAAGTCCCTCTAGATTGTTGGTGTTATGGATCTATGTTTAAGTGTTATTAGTTATGATTCTAATATGATATATTATATTATATGGCTCGATGGGAGCAATTATATTACAAGGTCCAATGGGAACAATATTATATTACAAGGTCCAATGTGGACAATATTATATTACAAGGTCCAATGTGGGCAATATTATATTATATGGCTCGATGGGAGCAATTATATAAATTATGTTATGATGTATTTGTATTGGTTTATGATCTGATTATGAATTGCGTTTTGGAAAATTATGAAAAAATATTATATTGTCACATCGATTGGCCCCCACTTGCTGAGTGTTAAACAAAACACTCACCCCTTACTCTCCCTTCCTAGATAAAAGTAGGATAAATATCGAAGAAGAAGAGCAATATTAGTTTTGAGGATGATGGTTTTGTAGCTGTTGCTGTTCAAAAGTCCGCTGCCATGATTTGAGATTATTATAAGCTTCCGCTGATGAATTTGATTTCTGGAATAATTAGGTAACCAGTTTTATTGATAAAATTTCACATTGTAAAGACAATAATTCTGTTGTATGGATTAATATACTGGTTTTTCGTAGAATTCTGTATTACAAGGCTTGTTGATTTTGAATTGCATTTGGAATCAACACCGGTGTTATCGACCCCGGTCTCAAAGCGTGACAATCGTGGAATCAGTTAAACCTCATCTTCCTAAACTTTGAACAGAATAATACAGTGTGTGCGCTTAATCTGTAATCCAGTTTCTCACTTTCATATTGTCACCGATCATTAATTTGTCCAATATCAGATATTCATTTGTTAAATCTAATCTTAATAAGGTTAATCACATTTTTGTGAAGTTCTGCTATTATTGACTGTTAGTAACCGATGAAAATGATGTTACTAGTTCATTTAGTGGCCCATAAATTCCACGTTGATTCATCTCTCCCATGTCATAACTTATTAAGGCTCTTTGATAGTATGAGTCTAGCCTATAAATACTTCATTTTTGGTCCCTAAGCTAACAATCTATTTCATATTCAAATACACCATCTAAAGTGGGCATGTGAAGGCTTAGAAGAGCCAAAAACTAGAATATCTTGTGAGCAAGAAGCAATGGCTGTAGGTATACTACTAATCCATTTTATTCTGCATTTGATCTAATAAAACATGTTTAGATCAATATAGAAGTTACTTACAGTTGGTATCAGAGCCTTGTTCTAGTCTCTGCCTTGCTATTTTGCTCGCTGTCGTGAAGAAAATTTTTTAATTTTCGACCCCTGATTCTTATATTTTTGATGAGAAATTGTTGCGTGCAAAACGTATCGCTAGCGTACGATGTCAAGTTTTAGTATATGGATATGAATACGGATGTCGAACCCACGAGGATTGGTCTATAGTATTAATTAAATACTTGTGCTAGATGGTCTTAATCCTATTTAGAAGAATGCGTAGTGTTGTTGGTTGTCAAATAACGTAAATCACTAACTAGCAGTTGCAACAATTCAAGAGAATTAATTATGAGAAGGATTCTGAAGGTCCGATTTTACTTGATTAACAACTATGTTTCTTATGATCAATGACAATATTATAGATTTATCTAGTTTAGAAGCCAAGAATTCTTAAGTGTTTCACTCCCTTTGCCAAGTGATAGTAGAAATTATCATTCAATACCAACCTTTATATCACTATCTAAGATTAAATATTAAACAATATTGATTGCACAATAATTCTTTCAAAGGCTTCAATGGAGTTATACGCCTGTCGACGATATAAACATCCACGATGTGTTTTCCTATGTCCTGTTCACAATTCCCTCTCCCGAGTGATAGATCACAAACAAATATTACAATTAAATCAATGGCCAGTCAATTAAATTGCATTCAAATCAAGAAAACACACATAAACCATGTGATAAATCACAATATGTAAATTAATCAAACCAAAACATAATATCCAATCAAGCTACGTCTTCCCCCTAGAAAGAAGTGATTAGTTCATCCTAGAATTCATAAAACACATAGACATGTTTGAGAATTTTACAAACGAACAAAAGTAGGAGATACAAAACAATATGGAAGCAATTCTCCATCCGCAGATGAAAGTCGCCTTCGTTTTGTGATGAAATCCTTGCCCTTGGAATCCTAGCAGCCTCCTCAATGTGTCTTGCCCTTGAAAGAGTGTCAAAAGTCCATAAAAAGTACATTAGGCTGCCTTTTAAACCCTTGCATCCACCAATTTTTAATGGGCTGGACTCGCGCAGCGATCGGTCTCTGTTTTCCAGCGATCGATCTCTGCGTCATTATTTTTCAAAAATTTCATATGGCGATCGATCGCTACTTTTGTAGCGATCGGTCGCTGTTCCGCGTAAATTGTTCACCAACATACTGCCCATAGGGACCGATCTCTATTTTTATGGAGATCGATCTCTGTTTTCAGGGATCAATCTCTATTTTCAGACGACCAGACTCCATTTTCATGGATCAATCTCCATTTTCAGGCGATCAATCTCTGATTGCAGATTCTTCATCTTCGATTTTTCTTATTTTTCTTCGTCTTGCCTTGACTTTATTCCACCATTTTCTCATTATTTCATGTCATTTTCCTTCTCATTGCACTCATCCTTGCTTGGATTCCTGTAAACACAAAAATAGACACAAAACACATAATTCTGATAAAAAAAACAACATCAATCCAAAAGAAACGTAAGAAATAATAAGTGCAAGAACGCACTTATCAGAAATGATGGTTAGAAATCGTTTAGGAATAAAATTTCTAACATTTTGGAATCTAAATGACAAAAGTTTGTGTTTGAGCTTGAAGCCATCGGGTTTCATTTGTTCAAGGAAAGGACGATAAACAATATTATGGAATTGTTCATTAGAATTGTCAAAGTTGTTTATCGTGCACTGACAAAGAATGTTTCTTTATCGATAAGAAGACAAAAATGTTCATATTTATTAAAATAAATAAATTAATTTTCTTGGCAATGGAACTTACAGTGGGCTATTCAAATGTTGTTTCATATGTCTTGTTAATTTGAATATTTGGTTGTTTCTTGAGACAATCATGTTAATTTATCTTTTAAACTTATCAGAAGCAATTTCTTATTAAAATGAAGAAGAAAAAAAAGAAAAGACACAGCAACTTGTTTGCTTTTATAACATTACTTTATGTTATAGTTAAGTTTATAATTGTATATTATTTAACAGTGAAATCAATATTTGAAATTTGAAATCAATATACTATAATATATTTACGTATGAATATTTATTGTGGTTTAATTTTATGCCCTAATTATGTATATTTTTTTATTGTTTAATTATACATGCAAAATAATTTAATACATTAAAATTTAAATTATTGTCCATATTGCTTATGATTTTATGCAATTTATTGAACATATTTGGCAAAATAAATTAAATGTTGCGTAATCCATATAATTTTAATTAATTAAGGAGTAGCTGCATCATCTTTAATTATGAAAATTATATATTAAGTGTTTTTGGATCACATTATGACACCAGTTGTAGTTAGTTATATTTAATGTAATAGATTTTTCCAAAGGAATTTTTATTATATTTGTATGACTAATTATGATAGAATATCAAATTATATTTCCTATATACCCACAGGAATTAGGAAAAAAAGATAGCATAATTTGATAGTTTTATCATATTGTTATGTATGGATCTAATTGAATAGGATTTTAGCCTACAGGCAAATTTTATGTCGTTAGATTCATATATATTTTTAAGCATGATTTTACATTGGTAAAACATGAATTTGTTAAATAGTCTCAAATTTTGGATTCTAAGCATGTATGATAATTATTTATGCAGTTATGCAATATGTGAATTTCTCTGATGTTAAGTGTGATATTCCCGAACTAAAGGGTAATAATTATAAAGTCTTGGAGGAGAAAATTCTTCTTCATTTAGGGTGGATGGACATTGATTATGCCATAAGGAAAGACGTACCACCTCCGATTAATGAAATCAGCATTCCTGATGAGGTTGATCTTTATGAAAAGTGGGAGCGATTTAATTGTCTCTGCGCAATGTTCATAAAGACAAAAATCTCTGATGGTATTCGAGGTTCCGTCATAAAAATGTTGAGGCATTGCTGAAGGCTATTGATGAGCAATTTGAGACTTCGGATAAAGCACTAGCCATCACCATAATTATGAAATTTTCATCCATGACTACTGTGAAAGGTGTGCGTGAGCATATCATGCAAATGAGGGACATTGCGGCTCAATTAAAGACTCTTGAGGTTGAAATGTCTGAGTCTTTCCTTGTGCACTATATTTTGAACATTCTCTCATGTCAATATGGACCATTTAAGATATCCTATAACACACATAAGGATAAGTGATCAATTAATGAACTTATTACCATGTGTGTTCAAGAGGGGGGAATATTGACAATGGAAAAGAATGAAAATGTGTTTATGGCAATGGAAAGAAAGGACATAAACCAAGCAAAATGGAAATGGAAATGTAAAATGCTGCCCAAGGTGGAATAAAAAAGGAATCTAAGTGTTTCTTCTATAAAAAGAAGGGACACATGAAGAAAGATTGCACCAAATTCAAGAAATGGTTTTAGACGAAAGGTAAACCAATCTCATTTGTCTGTTATGAATCTAATATGGTTGATGTTATTTATAACATATGGTGGATTGATTCTGGGTCTACAATCCATATTTCGAATACCTTGCAGGGTATGCGAAACCTAAGGAAACCAGTGGAAAGTGAGCAATGCATTTATTCAGGAATCAAATTGCGCTCACATGTGAAAGCGATTGGAACATACAATCTAGTTCTAAGCAGTGTTTTTATTTTGAAATTAGAAAAGGTATTTATATTCCAAGTTTTTTCTAGGAATTTAATTTCAGTTTCAAGACTTGTACCTTTTGGTTATTCCTTTAGTTTCTCAGAAACATCTTTCAGTTTATATTATAAATCTGATCTTTTTGATAAATCTGATTTGTTGGGAATGGTACATTATCTGATTGTCTTTTCGATTTGCAAAACAATGTCACTTATAATACTATGCATATTTACACTGGTATGAAATGATGTGTTATGAATGAAGATTCCTCTATTCTGTGGCACTGGAGATTGGGACATATCTCCATAGATAGGATTAAGATATTAGTAAATGATGGAGTACTTAGTACTTCAGATTTTACTGATTTCAGTACTTGTGTGGACTGCATTGAAGGAAAGCGGACCAACAAGTCCAAGAAATGTGCTAAGAGGAGTACAGACCTATTAGAGATCATACATTCGGATATTTATAGTACAGTAATGGACTCGCATGGTCCGAGATACTTCATCTCTTTCATTGATGATTATTCACGTATATGTATATCTACTTGCTTCATAACACGAACGAAGCACTAGACGCCTTTTAAAGTTTTTAAGGCCGAAGTAGAGAAACAATGCAAAAAGCAAATTAAGATCGTGAGAACAGATATAGGTGGAGAATATTATGGTAGATACACTGAGGATGGACAAACACCTGGTCTATTTGCAAAGTTTCTTCAAGAGCATGAGATAGTTGCCCAATACACTACGTCTGGTTCTCCGGACCAAAATGGTGTAGCAGAAAGAAGAAATCGAACTTTAATGGACATGGTGAGGAGTATGCCAAGTAACTCCAAGCTTCCTAAATCCTTGTGGACTGATGCTATTAAATCGACAGTGTATATATTAAATCGAGTTCCAACTAAGGCTGTCCTAAAGACACCATTTGAATTATTCAAAGGTTGGAAACCGAGTTTGAGCCATATACACGTTTGGGGATGCCCGTCTGAAGTAAGAGTTTATAACCCACATGAGAAGAAACTAGACCCAATGACTATTAATGGGTATTTCATTGGATATGCCGAAATATCTAAGGGTTATAGATTCTATTGTCCATCTCATAGCACTAGGATTGTAGAGTCAAGAAATGCGAAGTTTCTTGAGAATGACTTGATTAGTAAGAGCGATCGATTCCAAGACATTGTTTTTGAAAGGAATCACATTGATGATCAAACTTCCAATTCAAATGACAGATTGATTATCATTCGTAGCACTCCTCAAGTTCAATTGGGTGTTAGAGAACCAATCGTTGAAGTTCCACAAGTTGCTGAAAATATTCAAATAGATCAAGATGTTCAAAAATTGCCAGAAATTATTGAACATCCAGTTGAACAACATGATCCTCAGGAAAATATTGATACAACATTAAGGAGATCTGCTAGAGTAAGGAAATCAGCAATACCTAGTGAGTATGTTGTGTATTTGCAAGAAGCGGACTACAATATTGGAGCCGAAAATGATCCTGAAACGTTTTCACAAGGCATGAGTAGTAAAGAATCAAGTTTATGGAACAATGCCATGAAAGATGAGTTGAATTCTATGACATCTAATGGAGTCTGGGATCTTGTTGAAAGATATAAACCAAGACTTGTTGCTAAATGATTTACTCAAAAGGGAGGAATCAACTACAAGGAGACTTTCTCTCATGTATCAAAGAAAGATTCACTTCGTATTATCATGGTATTAGTTGCCCATTTCGATTTGGAGTTGCAACAAATGGATGTGAAAACAATCTTTCTAAATGGAGATCTAGAGGAAGATGTTTACACGAAACAACCAGAAGCATTTTCTTCTACTAGTAGTGAGCAACTGGTATGCAAGCTCAAGAAATCTATATATGGATTGAAACAAGCTTCCCGTCAGTGGCATTTGAAATTTCATGATGTTATCTCTTCATTTGGATTTATAGATAACATTATGGATCAATGTATATAGCAAAAGGTAAGTAGGAGTAAGATTTGTTTCCTTATTCTATACGCGGATGAAATTTTACTTGTAACCAATGATAAGAGTTTGCTACATGAGATGAAACAATTTCTCTCTAACAACTTTGATATGAAGGATATGGGCGATGCTTCTTATGTCATAGGCATTAAGATACATAGAGACATAATTCAAGAAATTTTGGGCCTATCTCAAGAGACATATATCAACAAAGTTTTAGAGAGATTTCGGATGAAAGATTGTTCACCAAGTATAGCTCCCATTGTGAAGGGTGACAGTTTCAACTTGAACCAGTGCGCGAAAAATGATTTTGAGAGGGAACGAATGAAGAACATTCTTATGCTTCTGTCGTTGGAAGCCTAATGTATGATCAGGTCTGCACAAGACCTGACATTGCATTTGTTGTTGGGATGTTAAGAAGATATAAGAGTAATCCAGGTATGGACCACTGGAGAGCTGCAAAGAAAGTAATGAGGTACCTTAAGATACCAAAGATTACATGCTTATGTATAAACGGACTGATAATCTGGAATTAATTGGCTACTCTGATTTGGACTTCGCTGGCTATGTTGATTCACGAAAAGCAACATCAGGATATATCTTTATGTTTCCTGGTGGAGCTGTATCTTGGAGAAGTGCAAAGCAGACATTGACTGCTACTTCCACTATGGAGCTGAGTTCGTATCTTGTGTTGTGGCTACATCGCATGGTATATGGATGTAGAGTTTCATTTCTGGACTTAGAGTCGTTGATTCGATCTCTAGGCCTTTGAAAATGTATTGTGATAATTCGGCTGCAGTTTTTATGGCTAAGAATAATAAAGTGGTAGTCAAAGCAAGAACATCGACATCAAGTATCTTGCCATAAGGGAGCGTGTTAAAGATAAAATAGTGGTTATTGAACACGTTAGTACCGAATTAATGATTGCCGATCCTTTGACAAAATGCATGCCACCACTAAAATTTAAGGATCATGTAGAAAGAATGAGACTTGGTTCCTCTTTGTGAATTCTGTTATAAGAACGAATGTTTGAGAAACTCTGTTTGTGATATTCTCATATTTTGACTTGTGTACACATTTATGTTGAGAAATATCATTGATGTTTGGACCTTGAATAAACATATGGTTCATTCATTAAGTCGTATGTGTTAGTATGTGAGAGACATGATACATTGTGATACATTGAAGATAATACTCATATTTAGAGAATATATCACCATGATTCATGTATTTTTGTTTCATACTGTGGTGAATGGTGAAATATATTGACCAAGTGGGAGAATGTTAGTAACCGATGAAAATGATGTTACTAGTTCATTTAGTGGCCCATAAATTCCACATTGATTCATCTTCCCTATGTCATAACTTATGAAACTAAGGCTCTTTGATGGTATGAGTTTAGCCTATAAATACTTTATTTTTGGTCCTAAGCTAAAAATCTATTTCATACACATATACATCATCTAAAGTGTGGTTGTGAAGGCTTAAAATAGCCAAAAACTAGAATATCTTGTGAGCAAGAAGCAATGGCTGAAAGTATCCTACTAATCCATTTTATTCCGCAATTGATCTAATAAAGTGTGCTTAGATAGGTCCAATCTGCCATCTGGTATGGTGATTTTTCTTTCCATTTCCTCCCTTATTATTGGTATGGGGATTTTCTTTCCTTTTCCCTTACTATTTTTAATTGACATGGTTTTTCACTTTGTATTGTTTCCATCATATATGTGGTATAGTTGGATTAGTAGTTGTGAATTTTGATGAGAGGGAGGAGAAATTGATTCTGTCCATTGAAATTACGGAGTAACAATATTTGTCTTGTTTGGGTTGAAGAGCTCACGATATCTTGCAAAAGTGCAGTCAGTGTTTTTTTCCCCTTTTGGTGACAACTGGTTACTTCTTGGCTAATCAATGGACACTACCCTATGAGGTGAATCAACGTCACATATTTATTAATGTATTGGGTCCCACATAAAAAAAAGTGGAACATTGATAAATTTAGGTCATTGATCCAATATTTGGGGTAGTGCCCATGGGTAGCCAAGAATAATTCCGATTCCTGATATGATCTATTATAATTGTGTTCCCCTTTCTTACTTTATGAACAACATTAAATTATTTTGATGTTTTGCTTCGAGGGATTCTTTTACTTACTCCTTGGCATGCTAGTTTTTATTAGCATATGCGGGTGATAAAGTGATTGAAGTTCGTATGGTTAATCTAGGAGACTAGGAATATCAAATAGAAATTCGGGTCATTTTGGGAAATAATCCAATAATATGGCCTACTCAAAGTAGGGATGCTTAAATATTTGAGATGGACACTTGTAGGCCCATGTATATATCACTGTAATAAGAAATAGTGATTGAAACAAAAGTTTGGGCAGTTTACAGGGTTGTGTTATGATTTTGCCCTGAAAGAAATGTGTATAACATGCTTATTTTCGTAATTTATACTGATGAAGAGCTTCCTCCAAAATTTATTTGAACTAGAAATGTAATGTATATAATTAGTCACATCTCATGTCATGAACAGTAACTTGATGGTCAAGATGTATCGATGAGTAACAAGTCTCGATACATGCGTTATGTTATCCAAAAGGGTAGGGAGATTGATAACGATGTCAGTCACAGAATATAGGCAGACTGGTTGAAATGGAGAAACGTCATCAGAGTTCTATGCAATCGTAATATATCGCTTAGATTGAAGGGGGAGTTTTATAGAACTGTCATCAGACCTGCAATGTTGTATGTGACAGAATGCGGGACATCCAAGAGGAATCACGTCCAAAAGATGAGCGTGAAAGAGATGTTTATGCTCTGTTGGATGTGTAGTACGATAAGAGGAGATAAAATAAGGAATGAAAACATCGAGTTGAAGTATGTATGATTTCGGCCCTTTCACGAGAGCAGTTGGACATCGAAGAAGACATGGCTCGAAGTTAAGTACACAAGATTTGGAGTCCAAAGGGATAACGAGGATATTCTAACTGAAAGAAGCACATGCGCGCGACCCGATTTTTATTTCTTCTATGGTTCATGTAGGCTACCCTAATTGGATTAAAGACTTAGTTGTTTTTTTACATGTGTACATAATTTGAGCCTCGATTGTTTGGACATTTAGAGATGTTCAAACGGGTCAGCCCGACCCAAATGGAGTGGCTCGCCTAACCCACGGTCCCAACTGGCCCAACCCGTTTGGGCCCAACCCCCGGAAATAAAAAAATTTAAAAATAATTTCAGAAAAGAATACCAACTGAAATTGCCGAGCATGTAACTGATGCTATGAGAATACTGGAGCTTGCTTCGGGTTTTATGTAGATATTAACCCTGCTATCAAAAATACTTGTCTAAGAATCAGTATTTTACTCAATTTGAAATGTATATAGCAACTTTCAAGCACGAACAAGTGAAAATAAATTGTGGATCAGATTCTTATTTTGATATTGTGTTCATATTTATGAATTGAGGCTAAAAAGGACCAACATGCGGGTCAACACGTCAAAACCCGTGGCCCAAATGGTTGGCTTGGTATAGGCCCGAAAATCCTGGCCCAGTCGGCCTATTTGGCGTGTCGGGCCAACCTGACGGGCCTGACCCATTTTGTCATATTCATGCACACTAAAGATACAAAGTCAAAATCACCATTTTTCATTAATTTTAAAGTACGTCACTCTAAGAAGTAAGTTATTTAATTTTTATGGTTGTGATCATTCAAAAACACGAAAAAAATGTGGCGCCAGCACAATTAAAGCCCAGCAGAAAAAAACAAGAAAAAATTGTTAGAATCAAATGAGAAGTTTGTTATTCCGCATGGAGTATGGACAGTGTGATTTTGCAAAATATACAATGAGGTAAAAGCTTATCTTGATTACTAATGCAGAACAAAAGAGAGCGTTTCCTAGGCATGTGTCACTCCTTTTCCACAAGAACTCCACTCGAGACACGTCAGTATTCAACAATTTTTTTAGCTTATCCATGCCTCATCCATGTCATCATTTCACACGTGCTGACACGTGGAACTCAATAAAGCCTGTAATAGATTTAGACGTAGCAGAAGCACAAGATATCGCGACCATTATCTCAAATGATGTGAACGAAATCTAAAATCTAATTCTATAGTGGGCCCGTCTATGTCGGAGGCCCTCTTGCTTCCCGGGAGCCCGCTAATAAATATTTTGTGGTTGAGGTTCATAAAAATTTAGTTATTGTGTTGGATTTGGATATGGTTGCTAAGCTTGAGCGAAAAGG